>BOSO01014865.1:0-49981 GCA_018403395.1 Gorsachius goisagi | reverse complement strand
TCCCTTCCAACCCAAAACTTTCTATGATTCTATGATTCTGTGATTCTATGATCTATGACAACAGGTATGGGAGCAGAGGTTAGAGACCTGAATGATTGCCCAGGTGGAGTGAAAGCCCTGGGCAGGAGCTTGAGTATGCTATCCAGCACCTGGAGATGCTAGTGATGCCGTGTCCACAGGGAAAATGCCCAACACAAGCTGCACCTTACTCGTCACGGATGAGGCAACCCTGGAGCAAGAAGCTGCAGAAGAACAGGGTTTTTCCACTGCTCACAAAAGCAAGTTTTTGAACACCACGGACTTTCACAGGAATGCTCATGTTGCCATCTAATAAAACACTCTCTCGCAGTTTTCTAGCTACCCTTTCATATTTTCTATTTAGTTTTCAGCTGGGTGGCATTCACTGTTTTTAAACTCTCCCGTACACACGTTTCCAGCACAACCTTCCTGTGCAGATGTAAATGTAATGAAGCCGGGGGCACTCGGATATAAGCAGGTGCTGAGTTTTAATTCTGTAACTGCTGCTTTTTTTTTTCTTGCAAAGCAGAGCCTGATGCAGGATTCCCCGTGTTGCGTAGCTTTTAGAGCTATGAAGCTGCCACCCATAAAACTCCCAGGCTCGGTGGATGTTTTAGCATGGCTGGTGTGAGACATTCGGTGCACATAGCTGAAACCAGAGGCCCTCCACATCAGACACTTCTTTTTCTGTTTATTTATTAAAAGGTTGCATGTCCTATTTTCTAGTCTGACTTGCTAATAGGCAGTATATACCAGCTAATATTTGACATTATCCCACGCAGCTTCTATGCCGAGCCAGGGGCGTTAGGAATGATGTTTTTCTGAGTCAAACCCCATGCCATTTTGACCTCGGGTGCAACTCCCCTTTTGCTTATTTTTTTTTCCAGATAGGTTTTATTCAGTGATTCTTAAAATCAGTCATGTGGGTGTTCACATCGGGTCTCAGTCGAACCAAGTAGGTCAAATCTCTGCTTGTCGCAAAGCAGCTTTAATTCTTGTTCGTTAACCCAGCCTCTCTCTCTTGGGTGTGAGGGTTTACACATCTCCCTTTTCATGCTTTGTCTTGCTTTGTTTGCTTCTCAAACCCTTGGTTTTGCTGCAGGTGAGGGGTCATTTGTTTTCCCTCTTTTTCTACTAATAGCAAAGACTTGCTCATTCCCATTTTGCTTATTTCTGCTAGGGAGGGGAAGCTAGGAGCTCCCTTCCATGGACAAACCCAGCTTCTCTCTGGGAAGCCTGAGCAGGGAGTACTCTCTGTAAAATGAAGGCAGTGGTGCCGTTTGTTTTCATGTTCTTATTCCTATGCTATAATGCAGGAATGAGATCGGTCGCCCAGTGAGCAGGGACCCATTTCAGTTGGCACCATGCAGAGAAAAGGACGCAACCCCACATTTCCCAGTTGCACAAAAGGGCTGTGGCTCCTGAAGTATTTACTCGGACCAAAAATGCTGAGCCCCACAGATGCGAGCACTGCCGGCACTGAGTGGCACCTGAGCAGATGGATGTGGCCAGCGTGTGCACGGGGGGAACGTGATGAAATTAGGAGAAAACCGATATGCGTGCTCTCTCTTGAACTATTCCTCACACCACACCTGAAGACGACTTGAGTTACCAGCTGTGCAGGTCGGTTTTGTGTCATATCATCATTACTTGATTCTATAGCAAAGTTGTTAACGGTGTTGGCATTTACCTTGCGATGGATATTGCTCCCAAGATAGCATCTTGTATGAAAAAGGACCTGTTGATACCTCTTGGGTTGCTGGCTCCAAGCTTGGGTCTTGTCAGTAAAATTTAGTGCTGCCAATGAATCTACCTGAGAGAAATCAGAGCAATTCCCTCTGCAGGTCCTGGCTTTACCTAGGAATTCCCAAATAAGAAGGCCATACCAGTTTACTGGAACGGGGTTGTAAACCAATTCTGTGTTACTGTATTGCTTTCATCTTTCTGAAAGCTGCTGACATCTTTTCACTGGCGCTGCCGTGCCATCAAAAGTTAGGTTTAGGACAAATTATTTTTTTTTTTTTTTCTGGAAGTAAACATTAACCAGCAAAATGTCTAACATTTGTTTTGCCTGTAAATAGGATTTTGTGTTTAAAGCCTTCCCAATTCTTGTTAATTTGGTGAAAAGCTGTCTTTTTTATGGACAGGAAAAAAATAGGCATTAAAAAAATGCAAGGTCCTCATGACATCTTGCACCGCTGAGCTCGATTTTGCAGAGAACGGCTTTGACCCTTGGTGTTCACGATCTTTTTTGTATTTCTGATCATCTCAGTCAGCTTTTCCCTCCTGGTCCTTTCTCCATCTCCTCCCAGCATGGCAGGACATTCGCACCAGCCCCGAACAGAAAGGCTGGCTTCATAGCCGTGCTTGCTCCCGAGCGGAATGAGGAAAGTTCTGCCCCTTTTTCATCAGGAGAAGTATCTGATGGAGAAGCAGACATGGGCACAGATGAATCTCTCAGGGTGATTTTTAGCTCTGGGCAAGCAGCCTTGTAGTTTGGCTTCCTCTCTCGTGCCGAGCTGAGGGTTAATTTTTGGTGGTTTTGCAGTGCTCCATGTCGGGAGATGGGCAGATGCTTCTTTCACTGCATGGGGAAGGTAAGAGAGGTGGCCAGGTCTATGCCGCAGGGTTGGGAGTGAAACCTGGGCTTCCAATGTTGCAGACCCAGGGCTACCCTGCGTCCTTCTGGAGGCTGCAATGCTGTATTCCTCCCGGCAGAGAGTGGAGGCTGGTGCCGTGTGCTGCTTCAGCCAGTTTGATGCTCCATGTTCCAAGGAGTTTGGCTCCAACAAACTTGGAGAAGGTTGGGCAAGCGGTGGGCATCGCTTAGGCTGGCTGGGATGCACCAGGCCAGGAGGTGGGTTGTGACTTGGTTTGACGCCATGCCAGCTTTGTGCTGGAAAAGGGAGGGAGTTTTTAAGAAGCAAGAAGAAAGCCATCACTTTTCAATTTTAAAAAAAAAGGAAGAAAATCGCATCTTCCCATGTGCCCAACCTGCTGGTGATTGCGTGCACGTTAATAGAGCTGCCTGACTGACCTTCTCATGATAAAGCATCAATAGACAGAATAGAATAAACGGAAACCTTGACGCTATAATTGTTAATAAGCTTGGTCAAGCGCACTCGATATTCCTCACTTGGGAGAAGTTCTACCTCCGTTGGTAACTGTGAGAGCGCTGCTGGATTTGGACCCTGCGGAGGCGTTTGGCTGAGCATTGCCCAACATTTCTAATTCAGCAATTGGGGCGGTGCAGTGCAAAATCAACACAGCCCCCATCAGACGGGTGAAACCCTGCCTTACCAAGACATCTTAGACTAACTGTTAACAAGCAATCTAGTGGCATTGTGAGGAATTTCTTTGGAGCTGGTTAGCAGCCTGATGCTAGTTATTGGTTGTAGCGGTGATAAAGAGGGCTGTATGGAAAAAAAAAAAAAGTGGATGAGCCACAGTTTGGGCTTGTGTAACAGCAACCAAAGGGTTCAGAGATGGGTACAAGACGTACATGGCGTGTTCAGATCAGGGATAATTGCTAAGATAGTGCTAAACACTTCCGCTGGGGGTTGCTGCTGTAAGGTTTTCCCATTTCTTGCTGACCTGAAGTGAAACCGCAGCTGAGTGGTATTTCTGTGGTCAGAGCTGGTTTGGAGTCAGAATTCCCACTCTGTGGCAAATATTTTTTTGTATCAAACAGGGGGAAAAAAACCAAATTGAATTTTGAAATTTGCAGTGGAACAACCATTCTTTTGTTCCAAACAACAGTTATTTGTCTATACATTAACCTGTCAAAATAGTTTTATTTCGATGTTCTTTAATACACCATTAGGTTAGTTTGAATTCTAATACATAAATGCTGTTTTTACAAGAATTAAATTTAAGGAGCGAGAATGCGTTTTGCTTTCTGGCAGTGCTTTCTCCAGGTGCCTGGGGCTGGGCTCTCCCATCTCCGCCAGCTATGGATGCCTCACATTTTATGGTGCAGCAGCTTTTCAGCATCGGGGCAAATCCCAGTTCTGACCCCCAGGGCGCGAGTATTTGTGACGGAGGAGACAGGCGTGCAAATGGGACTTAGTGCGGGGCCAGGTACCATTTGCTCTTTTAGGCTGGGGCAGATCGGTTACTCCCTTATTGCTTTGCTTTATTATTGTTGCGTGATTCTTCCTTCAGAGAAGCGGGTTTCAATCTGCAGCTGAAAAGTATTCCCAAAGCGCTATTTTAATATTTATTTTCATCTGACTTCCTATTACTGTGGCAACGCGCACTTTGAATTTCATTAGTTTTATGCATTTAAGTTCCCTTTTTAAACCTTTATAAGGTCAGGCCCTGCTTGGGTAAATCAACAATTTATTAAATTTGAGATTCTGAGTAATATTTTTCCTTAAAGAGCTGTAGATCACAGGTAGTAAGGGTGTTAGGGCTTCTGCCTTTTTGAGAAACATTTGGTGAGCACATGCACTGGATGATTCTGTTACCTAAGCCCCCTGTAATTACATAAATATCTTCCATCGCAGATTTGTTCTCGACAGTTCACGGTCCAGAGGAAGGGTGGGGAGCTTGCATGGCGGGGGGCTGAGCATCCTATGTGGGCTATGGGGATCGTGACCTGGCCGGTAGCAGGCATGACACCGAGCTCAGCGTTGCAGCTTCTAGGTAGCTGGGGTTCCACAGGGAGGTTTCATAGCCCTGTCCTGGCCACCCGATGCATCCCAGCTACTTTTCTGCCTGGCCAAGGCTCCCATCACCCAGAAGAGGGTTCAGCTGGGGAGGGGAGGGCAGCCAGCCCCTGCTCCTCATGCTTCTCCTTTTCACAGTGATTAATAAAGCAGAGCTGATGCCTTCTCTCTTAATTTCCCACTGCTGTGGCCCCTTAGGACAGAAGCCCTCAGTTGCTTTCACATGTGACTTGCACAAGGTGGGGGTGGCTTGAGAGTTGAGCAAGTGTAAGTAGTCCTCCTTTGGGTTCCTGGAGGGGTTTTCATTCAACAGGTAGGGGCTCTTTGCAGTCTTTTTGTTTCACAGCCACTTGTAGAAGTAGGTTGTGAGATGATGGTTTAGTGTGCATTGGCCGTCTTCCCTGCAGAAAGGGCCCTGCAATCTGCAAACCAGAGTTGCTGCTGACGCTCCCTCTTCAAGCATCAGCTGGCAGGGGGCCAGGCTGCCCCAAACTTCTCATGCATCTCTTTTTGTGCAGCTTTCTGACTTAAAGTTCAATTCTGAATATGCTGAATAATTCAATTACAACCCTACCCCTGGGTTATGTAAGTGAAAGCTGGAATTGTGCTTCATTTTGTAAGGTAAAGCGGGTCCTTCTGCTGATCTGAACAATTTTGTTGGTTTGCAGTGTTGTTTTTCTGTGCCTCCTTGGCTGAGCTGGGGCTTTGGGGGCCAAGAGGGTGCTTTAGGTGTTTTCTGCATTGACTGGCGTCACTTGAATGTACTAAACCTGTCTTATTCTGTGTATTTTTAACGGTGTTTCAGCCCCCTGAGGAGACCGGAGCAGCTGGATCAGGCTGCGGGCCAGCGGTCGGCATCCCCCTCCCTTGCACAGACTGCGCCCGGCTCCCACAGCCCACGGGAGATGAGGGGCCAGGGCCAGCCCGGACAACCGGCAGAGGGACCACGGAGGATGCTGCAGGTGGATGCCAGGAGCCAGGGCTCGGGGAGGTCTCCCTCGGCGTCGCCAGACCAGGGCAGCACCCCTACCTCTCCCTACTTGCTCCCGCAGATCGCGCCCCTCCCCAGCAGCACACTCTGCCCCATATGCAAGACGACGGAGCTCACCTCCTCCCCCGGCCAGCCGAACTTCAATGCCTGCACCCAGTGTCACAGCAAAGTCTGCAACCAGTGTGGCTTCAACCCCAACCCGCACCTCACTCAGGTAAAACCTCCTCTTCCTCGGGCAGCCTTTCCAGCTGGTTCAGGTGGGCAATGGGGTGGCCGCCACCAGGGTTTGCAGGGAGAGGTTCTTGTTCTCTCTAAGCACAGAAGTTGTGCTTTTGCTTTTGGCAGCTGCAAAGCATTGCCCAAGAGCAAGGGCTCTGGTGGGTAACTGTGGGATAATTGCAATACTGAGGCTGGGGAGGTAAATTAGGTAAAGGGAAATGGTAGATCATCAGGGAGATTCAGTCCCCATTGCTGGGACCCCAAAATGCTTGGTTGAGGTGAGGTCTGTGTACTCAAAACTGCCCTGAAGTTGAAGGGCTCGGCAGTGGGAGGGGAGCGGAGGGGTTGTTGGTGATGCCGAGGTGTTGATCGTCTCAGCCCCTGACTCATCCCTGGTGATGATGTTTTGGTGGCGAGTGAGTTTCAGGCAGCATTGGGCTTGGTGGCAGGGGAGAACTGTGAAGCTGGGCGTGAGATGATGCCTGGCTGGGGGAGCGTTCCGCACCACCTGGGATGTGTGGAGTCGATGTGCCAGGTTCCCGGGGGCAGATGCAGTGGCGAGCGGGGGGTCCTGTGGCTGGCTGGGGTGAGGGGCTCCCTGTGCCAATCCATCAGGTCAGAGACCTCCACGCAGGGCGGGAAGGGATGTGGATGCTTTTTCCAGCTGTTAAGAGGCAAACCATGGGGATTTCTGTTCTGGGGCTTAATAACAGAAGCTTTAAGCCATGCTTTGGTAAGCCACTGTGCTACTCCAGTGTGTGAGAAAACAGGATTTGGGGACCGAAGTCCCCTGGGTACCCACGTTTTCTTGCCAGTAGCTCTTTCTGGTAAGGACACAGTGCTTGCTCCTGACACCAGACACAGCAGTTTCTAAACACCGAGGTCCTCCTGCCTTCCAGTCTCTTTTCCCAGTGGAAGGAGAGCCAGAGTAGCTGATGCCCCTGGTGTAGCGAGACGTAATTAGCTGGGTGCTGCTTTTGTACCCCTGTAAAGTGGTACTTACCCTGCAAAGATCGGTACGAGGTCTCAGATCTTAACAAAGGACCCCGAAGTAGAAATTCAGGCTCCTGCAAGGAAATGCCATGGGGTCATGCTGCTGTTTCACTTGTAAATTGATTGCTAAACATTTATTTTGTTGTTCAAGCATTGCACTGGAATTTGACCAACTACTCCGAATAGTAGCAGTCAAACAGTAAATAAAAAAATGCACTAATTGCTCGGTTTCTTGGACCTGTCTCCTCTGCCTTTGCCCCCAGAGCTTTCCTGCCGTGGCCCCTGCCCTGAGTCTCTCCTGGAGGTACCCATGTTAAAATGGGTGTGCCCATGTTAAAATGTGCACGTGCACAGAGTTTCTGCTTGGTGTCCGTGGGCCTCGTCTTGGCATCCCTGGTCCTCTGTGCCCTCTGAGATGTGATTGACTGTGGAGCATTTTTAAACATCGAATCCAAAAAATCGTACCTGGGATAAAAAAAAAAGTGGGGTGTTTTTTTTTTGTTTATTTGTTCTGAGGTGAAAATACCACATCTAAGAAAACAAACCCCAAAATTGTGTTTTACTTGGCAAATCCTCCCCTGGGCAATCTGTGGGGCTGCCAGAAGCCTCAAGTGTAGCAAGGTGGGAACTCCAGTGCTTGTCTGGCATAACACAGCATTCACTTCCAAAACCCTTTTGGGAGCCTGGTGTTTATATAAGCTTGATGTGTCTTTTTTTTTATACTTTTTTTAGTATGTATATATTATAAAATAGTTTTTTCTATATATACATATGTAAAAAAATAACAACAGACCTAGTGTATGAGCTGCAGTCCATCGCATTCCATCCTGCCACTTACAAGGAGCAAGAGCAGATTTTTCAGGTGAGGGTTAACTGTACCCCCCAACAAAGCACCTTACCTCGATAAATAGGTGATACCTTCCACTCAGAAGCACGCACGTTCCTTTGAAAAATTACTTATTGTTGTCTTACCTCTTATTTTATTCCTTTTCATGTGGCTTGATGGTCATTTTATCTTCAAGGCAAGCAATGAATTTCCATTGTGACGAAGCAGTTGGCCTCTATGACATATTGAGTTGATCGCTTGCTGAGGCAAAACAAAATCTTTTTTTATATTTTTTATTTGCTGTCTTTTTAATCCTTCGAGCACCAGCTTGTTCTTGTTTTGCCAGGCTGGGCGAACAGAAGTTCCTGTCCACTGCTGGGGTCACTCAGTATTTTACATGCAGATCACCATATTCTGCCCTCTGTTTGTCCCCACACTCCGAAATAACTGCTGCCATCGTGTTCAATGTGGCTGTGTGCCGGCTTTCTCGTTCATTCACTTACCCCCGATGGTCACTCTTGCCACAGACAGTTATTTTAAGCAAGGGGAAATGTGAAGTAGGGAGCTATAATGGCACCGTTAAGAACGAGAAGTTACCAATTAGCGTGGCAAAATGGAGCAGCTTGCTTACACGCCTGTGTGGGCAATAGGCTTTTGAGTGGAGAGGTGTTATTTTAAATGCAATATTGCAGCCCTGATGTTCTACTGGGATTTTTAATTTCTCATTAAAACTTTTTTTCTAGTTTTCTTCTGTGTTGTCTTTGAGGGTTTTGTTGGGTTTTTTTTGACAGCTTGTTCTGCAGGGCTGTTCCAGCAAGGCTGTCATCTCCTCTGGGGGGGAATAGCTCGGTTTCAAGCTAGTACAATGGGTTTAGAAAATCCTCTTTTTCTGTATCTTTCCCTTTGTAATGCTGCTCCCATGGCTCTTGCCTGACTGATCCTGCAGCATGTTAGTCTGATTGGATTTGCTCTGTTTGGTACCACAAGGAGTAACCTGCAGGCATGCTCTCTGATTCTCTGGGGTTTTGAAGTGCCACTGCATATTGCTAATTTAAGAAATTAATTTCTTCTCCAGTGTTTTCTTAAAATTGTTCAGGTTTCTTTTAATCATCCCTCCCATCCTAAGCACTAAACCAAAAAAAATTTAGAACTTGATTATGATCTTAATCGAGAGCAGTGGCACGGCATTAAAATACGTGCTGTAGTTAGCGCTGAAATGGAACTCAAAATATCTGTCTGGCTGACAGGTTTGCTTGGAAACTGCTTTGGGATTATAGTGAACCTTTTGTGTTCTTCCTTATGTTTCCATTGTGCTTTTTTTTTTTTTCAACTTGACATCACGTTCATCCGATGCAGTTTCATAAGTATTCAGATGCATGCAATAGATATTTTTTTCTCCATCCTGAATAAAAGGAGCATGCTTATACATGTATGTTCTTCGCAAAATTATTTTCTTTTTGAAGTCCCTGCTTTTGTCCCCAAGCCGTTCTGAATGTATTCGCTGTGTTTGTGACTGTATGAAGGGGTAATAGGTGTTAAACTTCTGTTCTGGTCCAGGTTTTTAGCTCTGCTTGGGGAGAATGAAGAGATTCTTTGTACTTTTTACGTTATAAATATAATGTAATATGAAGTTTTTAAAACACTTGAAAATCAGTCTGTTCCTTTCATGCTCCATGCCATGTAAGATCACGGACCTTTGGCAAGTGAAATGTAAAAAGTCTCAAGGAGGATTAAAAACTTGCTGGTTGGTTTCCCAGCAGCTGTCAAGGTTGTTTTTTCAGGAGAGGAAAACCTCTTGGCAGCTCCTGAATGATCTGTAGCGGGAGGAGATATCCACAAATATAACTTAAAGGTTTTGGGCAAATTGTTTAAGTTTTATTAATGGAAAGCATGCCATCAGCTGAGGAGGTGAGGATGAAATAATATAAGGGTGAAAGGACAGGATAGGGCTGATTTGTCCCATCATAACGTACCAGTAGATGGTTTTCTGCTCAATACTGTAAGAAAGTGCAGGCGAAGTGGGGCAAAGAAGAAGGAGTTGAGGGAAGCAGAGGGATGACGAGGTCCAAAGCCTTCTCCAGCCCAGCTCTGCCAGCCAGAGTGGTGCCTGCCTGCAGCATTGCCTCATTCGTTTAGCAAAAAGCCAGCCCCAAAACCCAAATATCACAAATGGTGAAGGTGCTCGTATGCTGCTTTTCCTAAGAGCATTTTCCATTTGTCATTTGGTTCATTGTTTCAACTTTATACTTCACAGCCTCTTAGTGTCCAATTTTCAGTAAAAACATCTGGTTTTGTGAATTCAGGCACCAATCTGAAGTATTTACACGTCAGGAGGCTTTGGCTTGACTAGTGACCACTGGTTCAGCGGCCCCACGGGCAAAGGGCTGTGCTTAGGGCTGCCGGGGGGGTCGTTAGGGCTGCCGGGGGGGGGGGGGGGTCGTTAGGACTACATTAAAACGATGGCCATTAGTAACAGCAGTAAATCCCCAATCCCTTCCTTTCATCCCTCACATCTCCTGCCTGTCATTCACTGAACACCCAGATATTTACAGTCTCTGATGCCCTCCGTGTAAGCATGGGCAAAATCCCCGTTGGGTTCAGTGGTTTTACCCTGGGGTCTAATAAATGCTGAAACAATTTTGGTAGGGAGTAGCTGGGCACAGGTCCCTTCTGGTCTGCGTAGCCCTGAAGTCATCAGAGCATGACCGTAATTTAACGTTTCTGTAATTTCTGTGGCTTGAAGCCACGTTTTACAGCATGCTGTGCTCCGACGCGCTGCCCCATTCTTCTTGGGTGCTCGTGTGCTGGTTTCTGGGACTCTGGCGGGAGGACTCGGGGGACATCAAGGGGTGAGGACTGGATGACAAAGGGTGAATATATTGCTTGCCAGTAGATAATTAAACATGATTTTTATGAGGCATTTGCTCTCCCCTGTCTCTCCCTGCCTTTTTAAACTACCAAAGTGGTTCTTCTCCTTCCTGGCTCTTCACTGAGAAGCTGTGGGGTGATGATGGTGCAGTGTCTTAAATTTCCAAGTTTTCTCTGGGTGCATTGGCTCCGACTTTGATTTAGCTGGTTTCCACTGACGGCACAGAGGAGACACAAGATGACGCTTAGGCAATCCCTTCTCTTGCTGAACGGCAAAGCTGACGAGGTTTTCTCCTGCCCTTGGGACCTGGCCGGCTATTCATCTTCCCAGCGGCGGTGACGCAGCCTTGGCCGTCGGCACGTGTGTGGCTCTGCATTGCCAAGACTGGTTATTGCGCTCGTGCAAAAACATGAGGCTGTGTTCAGGGATTATCATCACCTCTTCCCTTAACGAATGGGTGCCGAAAAATGCTGGATCTCAAACAGCAGATCCCATAGTCAGATAACATTTCACAGTAGGTGGGTCCCTGGTCTGGCATCCCCCCGGGGGATTTCACCCCCAGGTGTTGCCACTTGTGGTGGCTGTGGTAGAGGAGCTGGTGGTAGCTGGGGAGGTTAGGCTGCAGGGCTGGCTCTGTAAGCAGCGGCCCTCCCTTCTCTGCAGTTTTCAGCAAGTTCAGGGGTATGGTTTGGTTTTTTTTCCACCTGTGATCAGATCAATACCTAGGGTCCCCTTGGGTAGGCAGGATTTGCATGCTGCTGTGGTGTTAGACAGCTCCTTGCACGCATACGTGGTAAGGTTGCACCCTATATCCAGCCAGACCCCTGTGCTGCTGAGCCAAGTTGCCCCTTTTGGAATTATTACTCTTTTGAGATCATCCTTCTTCATGATACAGCTGTAAAAATAAATCTGTTGTTAGCATTGCGTTGCAGATCTAGGAGAAATTTTCCATTGGATCAGGCTGTGCGATAGGAGGGAAATGTGAGTTTTATTCCAATTTGTTGTTTTTTCTTAGCAGAGCTCCAGCCAGCAGTTACCCCTATGCGTGGCGTGTGATGCTCTCTGCAGGAGCCAGGGCTCATTGTGGCTGCTGCCTTCTCCTAAGGATGCAGCGATTTGTGCTGCATCTGCCCCGAGAAGCACGTGCCTGGGCAGGGATGCTTCGCTCCCTCTGCCGCTGCGGGGCCGCTCCCGTCCCCGGTGCTTGGGGTCAGCGTCCGCAGCGTGGGCCGGGATGTGCCTGCCCAAAGAAGCCCTGCAGCTCACGAGCACCTTGTGCTGTGAGCATGATGGAAGAGCCGGGTGCTAAAAACGTGCTCTTTGAGATTGCAGTGAATATTCTGTGGGTTTTTTTATGGTGAGAAAATATTGATAGGAACCTTGAATTTATTGCCCTGGACCAACAGGTTGTGGGAGGTGTATGTGTGTGTGTGTTTCCCATATTTTAGCCCTTCCTCACCATTGCCCTTCACCTCTTAATCCCCTTATCCCTACCCCAAGTATCCCAGCCTTCACTTAATCCTGTATCTGCAGTGTTGCAGCGAAGGATGCTTCTGTTACCTCTTGCTTGGACTTTTTTTGATTGATTTTATTTATTTCTGCTCTATCTTAATGGGGTGATTAGCACTGAAGAAAGCAACTAATACGAATCTGGAGAGTAGTGTACTTGTACTTGCTGAGGCTTTCTATGTAAAAATGACTCATTTGCCTTTTCGGCCCCTGCTGCAGCCCGAGCAGGGGCTTCTCCCAGCCACCTGCAGCAACGTGTGACTTGTCTGTTTGATGGATTGCAATTTAAGTTAGAGCCAACATACAAAAAAAAAAAGGCTCATGAGTAATCCTGGCTGTTCCTCCCAGTAAGCCGCCTTTCGCTGTGCTCTGTGTATATGATTTAAATAATGCAAAATTCACTTGCAGAAAATGTCAAAAAATGCCTTGGCTCGATGGGTCCCAGTGACTAACAGGGCTGGTGCTGCTCCTCACGGTGGTTCCCCTCTGCTGATGGCTGGCTCCCATAAGCTGGGACCTGACTGCGGGGAATGCATGAGGGTCTGCGGTGATGTGTTAAATTCTTTGGATGGGACAGGAGAGCATGGCTTCGGAGCAACGCTGTGGTGGAGAGGGGTAATAAACCTGATGGCAGATACAGGTGAAGGCTTCTGAGAGATGGGAAGCATCCTGCTTGCTTCTTGGCATCTTCTGCCGCTTGATAAATACCAAGCCTGCACGCACTGAGCTACCACCGCCCTGCATCGTCCTTTCCCTTGGTACATTAAGTTACGGCAAGCTGTTTTCTTGGATGAGGCATGGTTTTCCTCTAGCTTTCAACTCGCATATCACTTTATCATTAAAAAGAAAAGCAAGCGGAGGGTTGGGAGTGGCTGTCAAGCTCTCCAAAGCAGAGCGGGCCACCGAGTCAGAGGCTCCCTGGATTTTTTAAAAGCTTTGCTGTGTCTGCTACTTGTTTTCAGTTCCTTCCCCTGGATGTCCCCGGGCAACAGGATCATTTACAGCCTGTGGTGGTGGATGGAGCTATTTTGCTCGCATGGATGCCGCTCAAGGTTTTCCTACCAGTCGAGTGTGTGAAATCTCACACGTGGTTGAGCGTCCCTCTGGATCCCATGTACAAAATGTCCCCAAGAGCAGCCGTTGCACAGGGCTTCACAGCCCTTGCTTGTTCAGTCTCATTTGTGCTTGGTGGTAAAACACTGTGCTGCCTTCGGGGAGTGCTTGGGAGGAAACTTCCAGCACTTTCAGTGTCTCAACAGGGATTGAGTTAATCTTGGCTGAGTTAATTCCTATTTACCACCTTTCTACAAGTGGCAGGGGGCCGGGTGGGTATAATGGGGGTGTCAGATGCTACCTGCTCTGCATCCCCTATGGCGCAGAGGGGTGCCCAGCAGGAGAGCCCCAGTGTGGGAGGAGACACCGTGACCATGGCTTTTCCCACTGTGGCTGGTAACGACACATGAGGTTCGTTTGGTCCTTAAAGACAGTGGCGCTTGGCAGAGGTGGTGACATCTCAGCAGCATCTCTTTTGACCTGAATTTCAGCTGATCAGCAATGCTATTTATAGAGCTGTGTGGGCTCCCATCACCAGAAACCCAGCTTGCTTCTTCCTAACCCCGTATCTTCTCTGTCTCTTGGCCACTGTGACGTTTAGGTGCTGAGGTGAGGGATTTACATAGTGTGGTGGACCAAAAAGTATCGTAGACTTCTGAAAACAGCCCGGTGAATGAAGTAAGGTGTTTGTGGGACAGCCGTTCATGCCTGCTGAGCTGTTCCTCACTGCTTTAACTCAAGCTCGTACAGCCTTGCTCCTGTTCCTCACCCTCCTGTTGTACCCAGCTCCTCATCTCGGAGAGGTAATACGCAGCTGTGCTCCTGGGCAGCCCTTATGTGAGGGGCTGTGGTGCTAATTGGGCTATGAAAACTGATTATTTTAACTCTGATTGAAATGCCATTTTATCTAGGCTGTAAACTTTTTGATCAAGGACAGCCCAAGTGTGGGATGTTTCAGTTCTGGATTCAGTTCGTGTTGTAAAATAGGCTGTGCCGCTGCCTTGGCTTTCTGCTCTGGGTGAAATCAAAGCCAAGCTGTTGGTATGGCTCAACAGGGGAAGATGTGGTCTTAATGGGATGGGAGGAGACTATACAGCAGGTCTGTGGGATTAAAGGTTTGTCAAAACGAGTTAAGGCATGGACATATCACGGTGCAAAACCAGCTGGAAGTCAGTTTTGAAGACTGAAGGGCCAGTGTGTCCCTCCCCTTCCTCCCTTGCCCCCTGCCCTGCCGCTTTGATGCCCATCTCCTGCGTCTTAATGAAGCCCCAATTGCTTGTGCAGCAGCCCTGCTGCCTGGTCGCAGCTCACGGAAATTCCCCAAGGTGAGAAGATGACTTAACGTTGACTTTTTGCCCCTTCCCCACCTGCTCTGTCACTCCCTTCCTGTGCCCAAGCCATGGGGTCTGACCCTTGAGATGGACACCTCCATGGAAGAGGCACGTGTGGTGGGAAGGAGAGATGTGCCCATTGGTCCTACAGAGAGGAAGTTTTGGTGCCCACCTCCAGCCGCCCCCTCCCTCTTCTCATGAGCATAACACAGTATTCCCATTAGGCAGAAACAGAAGCACAAACACCCAGGCTCATACATTAAGCAAAGCCTAGATTATTCTGAATCATCCAATATCCTTATCAGAGCGCTACAGATGCCGCTTGCATCAGTCACAGCACAGGCGAGCGGAGTCAGTGGCAGCACTCTGCCCGTTCTCATTGCCACAAGCCAGCAGCTATTTGAAGCCCTGTCCCCAAAGAGCAAACGAGCTTGTTGCTGCATGTAACTCGGCTTTGCAAGAAACGCAGGCTCAGCAAGTGTCCCCTATTAAAAGCCTGCAAATGTATAGGAGCGCACGTATAGCTCAGCCACCAGCTGGGTGTGCCAGAGTGGGGGCATTGCTAGGCTGGGCTCTAGGAATGGGAACTCCCCTTGGGATTTTAGTTTGGGTTTTTTTTTCCCCCCTCTCTTAATCGGAGAGTGCCCTGATGCCTAAAGATGTAGGTGGGAGGGGAAGCTGGAAAGGCCGTGTCCTCATGGGGGATTCCTCCAAACCCAGCTTCATCATGGCTCTGGGCTACACGGTGGTTCTGCTCAGCTCCTCCTGTGTTCTCAGATGCACCAGGTCTTTGTTCCTCCTGAGGAGCCGTCCCGTGTTTCTCCTGATCTCCTGGAAGGCTGGCTTGCTGTTCCTCCCTGCTGTGAACCAGGGGGGAACCCAATGCCCAGTAGATAAAATTACTAGGACTAGTTCAAAGGTCTGGCTAAAAACTAGCGGTCTGTGTTAAAATTACCCTGGGGACCTGAGGAAGAGTTGAATTACCTGAATTTCTGGATTCCTCAGAAATAATAAGCATACTTCTCATGGGGAGAGGCTTGTCCTGGAGCACGCCTGCCTCCGGTTTGCCTGCGACAGGCTGTGTGTGCTCTATGTATTGCAAAAGCTTTTCACCTGGAAGCAAAGCAAATACCCTTGGTATTTGATGGAGCACAGCATGCTAATGCGAGACAGTAGAGGAGGGGTCCCCCCAAAAGGTGAAGCCCAGTTAAACTGAGCAACCTAGGCAACCTGCCTTCATCTTGTCCGGAGCAACCCGCCTGAGGCAACTTTGGCAGGCAGGGGTATGAATCCTGACTTTTTTCTTTTGGAGCCCCAAGTCAGTACTGAGAAGCTAGGCCAGCTAATGCCTCGAAATTAGTTTTTTTACAAACTCTACCTTATGTTCTGACCTGCCATGTTAATTTTCCAGATGATATGATTGTGGCTTTCAAATCAGAGAGCGCTTTGAGAAATATCACCAAACAGGCATGCTGCTGCTGCCATCTGTCTTTGAACTGCTTCTGGGATCCCATTACTTGCTCTCAGCAGACGAATATTATTGCTTTATTGAATTAGGAAGAAAAAAAAAATCCACCCACTTCTGAAATATTGTTTTCCATAACTAATTCCAGGTGCTCAATTCTCACTGAGACCTGGGGGATGTGTTGAAATAATGCTTTATGCAGACCCCGGGCGTAAAGTTTTTACAGGTGTGCCCAGAAAAGTCCCATGATCTGATAGTTCTGAAGGACGTGGCATTTGGAGAGCTCGGAACAGCTCCAGCATCACTGCATTAAGTGACCTCCAAGCCATGCCATCCCAACCAAGGGCCAGCATGGGACACTATGTTGCTTTTTGTAAGAAGTGAAGGCTCTGTTGCCCCTCCTGATGGTTTTGGGCAGCTCAAGCTCTTGCCCCAAGCCCCCCTCCTTCTCCAGCCCTCCCTTTTCCCATGTCTTCCAGCTGCAGGCAGTCGCCCCATGCCATCCAGCCTGCATCCCACTGGGAAGCAAAGGTCTCCGCAGAGCAAGACCCTCCCTGGGTGAGCGGGTTGCTGTACACCAACAAGCAGCATCCCCTGTGGTGACGCTGGCTGTGCACAATGTGCCATTCTGCATCCCGACGCGTGCTGCACGCCGTGGTTGAGACCTGCTTCTCCTTTCCTTTCTCTGCAGAGTGCCAGGAGCCAGCCCAGCCAGGCAGGGGGCTTAACACCGACAGACAAGGCTGTGGGCAGATAAAAGCTTGTGGGAAGGTGGTATTTATTTGGATATAAACTGGTTCCCGCCGCCCCCCAGTGTACAGGCCCTGCTGCTTCCCTCTTGCCAGCCAATCTATCCCTTATCTGCCCAATTTAAGGCTGTTTTGGTCTGGCTGTTCACAGTCGGCACGGCTTCCACCGTTCAGCCAGAGGTTTTGATGTGCAACAGCCGAAAATCAGGAGTGAGACTTCTACAGCTGAACACCTGAAGGTGGAGGGAGCAGCAATTGCTCCTGCTATCTCGCCTGCGAGAAATGCTCTGTGGATCAGAGAGGGTCCTGGTGGCTGCTGTAATTACACTTGAGTCTGGGTTCGAGGCCAGGGCGCAGTGACAAGATTTATGGTTTCTCTCCAAAAGTGGTTTCTAATTGGCATTGGAGCACATCAAAGTGGGGTGAAATCAGCTTGAACCGTACCGTTTGCTCCTCCGTAGTTTCCTTTCTGCCTGGATGGGCACAGGGCGGTGCCTTTCTGGGAGTGCTGCAGTTTGCGTGCCCATCACCTTGTCCAGCATGTTCCTTCCGTGGCTGTGGTGGCAGCACCGGTGGAGGTGCAGGTGCAATCAGCACCTAAAGAGAATGCATTCAGCTATAGGGCTTGGCTAAGAAATGCTTTTATAGAAGCTGTGCACCTTTTCAAAAGTGTCCTGCCAGAGGCATAGGATGGCTGCCTGGAGATAGCTGTCTGTCAGCAGCTGTGATGCTTTAATCAAAAATACACTATTTACAAGTAAGATAAGCTTTTTTTTTCTTTGCCTGACAAGTTAATTTGAGATTTCATTAAACACCGGTCCACAGGAGCAGACAGAGTTGTCGGCTGTGATGACGTGGCCAAATGGTTTCATTGAGGAGCTCTTAAATACTTTGCTCAAATATGCAACCTGATTTATTTCTCTGCTATTTATTGCTTGGGGTTTCCTGCACTGCTGCGTCCAATACATCTCCATCTCTCTTTTCATCTTCCTTTCTTAGCCACTGGTTCTAGAAATGTTGCTGCGTCTCAGCAGCGGGAGCTGTCTCGGCAAGGGGGATGCTCCCTGTGCACTGTGGGGTGCGGGCAATACAGGGCTAAAGGCAGCACTAAAATAGCAGTTGACAGTGCCGTGTTTGCACGAAAAGGGCATTTGTGAGAGAATTCTTGCATGGTGGGGTTTGAGGGGTTTTTTGTTGTTTGGTTATTTATGTTGACCCAAAGCTGCTGCTGTTTGGACATCTTTCAAAGAAAAGCTAAGAAGCCAAAAAAAGTGGAGGAAAGATTTGCTTCTGCAATATTATTAATTAATTATTAACTGAGCAATTTTGATTTGAAATCTTTTCTCTTCTGTAATGGTTTCTAGTTTTTCAGTCAAGGACTTGGCCCCTTGTTTGAGCAGAAAGAAATGAGCTTTCGTTGTAAGCTTGCCTAGGGTTTACACTTGAGGGGTCCTGGGCAGGTTGCTCTCGGGTGATGCTTTTAGTCCCCCATCAGGAGGGCAGCAGGGAGCTCCCCTAATTGGGTAACTTCATATTTTTGGCTTGGGCAATGATAGAGGAGGCAGCCATGGGGATAGCAGGGTTCTTTCTTGTTAAGAGTTTATGCAGCTTCCCGGGGTGTATCAGTTTGATTTGAATGACCAATTTTAATCTTGCTTTGCAATTAGTGTTGTTTTGAAGGCAGGGTGATTGCTATCGTGGACTGGCTTGCAATTAAGTATCCCCTTCTTAGAGGGTATGTAATGGCTATGAAAACTCAATTAATGGTGATGTGGCTTTACAGGTATCTGTTCAAATCCTGACTTTGCAGATTTTTGTGTTAGAATTGGTGTATTTTACTTAGCAGATGATGACTTAAGAGCTGGGTCCAGGTGCTTTTGGATGAGGATAAGAATTCCAACACAGAAAATCTATTCTGATTATTAAAAGAAGTAGCTGGTGACTGGACAAACTGTTCCTGGTGGTTTGGATAAGCACGTTTTGGGTGCCAAGTGGGTCTCTCCAGAAGGCGAAACAGGGGGTTCGTCTGGGGGCAGGTGGGTTCGTAGGCTGCTTTGGTGGGACCACGCAAGGCTGAGCTTCCTTCATAGCGCATGGTCCTCCAACCCTGCCTGAGCAGCTCCTAAAAACTCACAGAAACTGTACCTGGAAATGCAGAAAAACATGAATTAGGGTCTGAAGACTGTGGAGGTGCCGTGGAGCCCCAGGGAGATTAAGACCAAGAGTTCTGCAGTGTGAAGGTGATGGCCGGTCACCTCTAGGAGACGTTTTGCACGTTGCAGTCTTGGTGCTGGGATGTGCTCCCCTGGACAGATGCCTTCATCAGGGAAGCCGGTCACAGGCTGCTTTTACTGAGTAAAATGTCTGCTGTTCAGTGTTTGTGGTCTGTAGGACAGCAAGTAACAGACTTAGGCTGCAAGGAAGATCTAGGCTAATATTTTGGGAACGTTTTCTAGCAGTGAGGATGGTTAAGCCAAAGCCCCTTTATTCTCCCTTTCACTGCCCATCCAGCAAAGCCACAACTGGTCAGAAGTTTTAAAGACCAAATCAGATAAACATCAGTTGGCAGCCACACAGGCTTTTTTGATCCTGGTCAGGGGCAGAGGATAGAGCCAAAACCTTTCAGAGGCCCTTAACAGCCCTCTCTGCTTGCTGCTGAGGGAGATGGGGGCGAAATCCCAAATCCTTTCATATGGCTTTATTGGAACGAAGCAGCAACATAAATAAAATTCAGGCACAGGAGTGTCTATGGGGGAGAGTGGGGCAGGGAAAGGCAGCACTGGGTGCCCAGGCTGGAGGAAACTTACCCAGAACCTCTCATCTGCTTCTCAGAGAGTCCTAAAGATGCTCAAGGTTTAGGGTAGGGCCCCGAGCCCCATCCCCATGGGAAAGCCTTCTGCGTTCATTTGGGATTGCTGGATCCTGGCGGTGGTACCTGCCCCTCCTGCCCATTGATGGGTGGTTGGTATAACAGTTTTCCTGGGGCACTGCTCGGCACTGCGGTTTGTTACTCCTCAGCATGGCATGGGGGCTGCTTGGGTTGGCTTTGTCATGGGTTTAGGATTAACCCTCCTTCTGGCACCTTCCAGTCCCTCTCTTGGGTCTCTCCTATCCAAGCGTGGTGCGTCCTGGCTGGACAGGACCTTTCATTCCCCCAGCAGTCCTCTCTTCCCCTGCCTCCCCCATGGGGTCCTGAGTGCCATCCCTGGTGATAGTCCCTGCAGGCCTCCATCCTCCGATGCAATGTGTCCCGGTTTTTAAGCTCCGTCAAGATCATCTAATGAAATTCCTGGAGAAACCAGTTCAGCCCGCTCCTGAGGAGGGCCGTCCCAGCACCATCCAGACCATGACCAGAAGGGGGGATGTACTCTGCCTGTCCCCTCCCAGGTGTGCGTCTGAACTTTGTGCCCATTTAATTTGTTCAATATTTGTATCCCCTGAGCAACACAATAAGCCAAATGAAGATATAAGCTGAGTGATTTCAAGCAAGCTGAGCCCTGCCTTGGGCAGCTTCTGCTATTGCTCCTTTGGCCAGCATTTGGTGTCTCAGGATCATGGCATCTGCTCACTTTTCCTTTGCTGCAGCCACAGATTTGTGTTTCATAGACTGTGTGGCTATAAATTATTCATGGCAGGGAACTTATTGTGTTTATCTGGAATAATTGAGCAATTAAATCTGTTTAGGTATGTAAAAATATTGTGCAATGGCTTGTCTGTCTTCAGGCCTTAAATTCTACAAGAGCATTTATTACATTTAATCCATAATAATAATAATAAAAAAAAAGGCATAAGATACCTTGTGCTTTGGTGCCTTGATCTGCTTCGATATGTTCATTTGCAGAAGTTGCCTGTTCCAGCGGCTTCACTCATAAACATGTATTGGCCCAGGATAAATGAGACCTAACTTGGCTCCTTCGGTCTGGAGAAAACGTGAGGCCATAACGCCTGGTCTGTGACTCTGTCTCTGAAAATACTTTGGGTTATTCACGTTAGCAGCGAGATTGTCATTATTATTCAAAAACTTCGGTACCGGATGCTTTCTACTGGGTGCCAGGATCACGGTCCCCTCCACCTTGACTGCTGTTGTGCTGTGTTCAGGTGTTGGTGCTGCCAAGGCAATGCGAAGTTTGGGGCTTAGAAGGACCTTCAAATATTCAAGTGTGTTTAGTTTAGTCCCTGAGCTACAGCCGTGCTCTCCCATTATGGTAATTACCCAGGAGCGTTCCCAGAGGAGCCAGAACCTCATGGGCAAGGCTGCAGCAGGGCCTGCTCATAACTGAATCAATGTGGAGCCACGCAGTAAATGAATAAATGTGGAGCCACATGGTAAACGAATGATGATTTTATTCTGCATTATCAATAGGAGAGTGGGCTGCTTTTAAATTAATCTAACTCTACTGAGAGCAGCCTATGCTCTCTATAGCATTATAGCTATGAATTGCATGACTGCTGGAAGTGATACCCACTTTGCACCCAGAGAAACCCCACGGCCTCATGTATTTCTCTGCTTTGGGCAGGAGGTACCGGTGAATGGAAAGTTTTGAGCTCCCCCGTTCCTTCCCAGGCTGCTATTTTAGCTCTGCAGGAGACAGTAAGTGAGCAGGACTGGAGGCTCCTGTTACTCTGGATGTCTGTCCTTCAGCTGGCAGCAGGGCACAGTGGCAGCAGGAAAAGGCAAAGCAAGCCATTAGGCTTCCCTTGACCGAGAGGGCTCGCCTGGAAGTCCTGCATTACAGAGTGGGAGGGGACCCGGGGCTGCACTTAGAGTGCATTGGCGTGCAAAGCTCAGGAGGTTAAAACCTGGGGTGAGCTCTTTGCGATCCCCTCTGAGCAAGCCCAGGGGACAGCATCCTCTGAGGACATCCAAACCTTTCAGTGCGCTCCTGTGGACAAGGAACAAAGGCTGTCTAAACAGGAGCTAGTGAGGCAGCAAATTGCACGAGAAACCTTCCCTAATGAACTGGAAGGACTTGTCCCTTCGCCTTGGGCGGCAGCACTGCTGGCGTGCTTAGCTAGGCAGCCCCTTGCTTTGGTGGGGGGGACCCATGCTCTGTGGGGGAGCAGAGGAGCAGTGCTGGGGCTGGCGGTGGAAAGCTTTCTTCCAGCCCATCCATTTCCCTCCGCCAGCAAGTGCAAGTGGTGAAGAAGGGGATGCTTGCGCTTCCTGGGGAGCCAGCAGCTCAATTGGCACTGAGCCATGGGGGCTGCTGCTGGGGGAGCACCGTCCCATGGGTGTGACGGCAGATTGAGGTTAGTTGCAAAGCTCTGCAGTGTGCAGTTATTTTCTTTGAACATTTGCTTCATCTCTGCATTGCTTCATTCTGGCTGCATGGTGGGGGTAAAGATCATCTGAATAGTGGGGCGCAGGAGCTGGAGGTTGCCTTTAAAACCCAGAGGATCTGCAGAGCCTCATGTGGGTTAATGCCTCCTGATGCCCTTTGGGGAGGGAAGACTTGCTCCTAGCAGCCTTCGGTGAGTTCGGGGAGTGCTAACTGGAGACAAGGAAATGGCTTAAGAAGTGACTAATGGGATGAAATGGCACACTCTTATCCCACAGCTCGATTCTCTGAACAAACGTGGTTCCCCATATGTTGCTTGCAGTGAAGGAGAGGAGTTTGGGGGTTGGTTTCTCTTGCTCACCAAGCCAACGAGCAAGTTGATTATTTTCTGGCAAGCGTTACCGAAGGCTTTGGTGGCTTCCCCTTCTGGGTGGGAGTGCCAAGGACTGCATTTTATTTGTATTGAGACGTTTGAAGATAGACGAGCATAAGGTGGCCTTTTTCTGAAGTGCCTCAGTGACCTAAATTGACCGCTGTCAATTTAGCACTGAAACACTCCTAATTGCACAGTCCCTCTGGAGCCCTGGGTTCTCCTTGAACTGTGCTTTAGATTTGGACCAGGAAGTTTCAGCCCACGCTGCCTGCATGTTTGCATCCGCCTCCTCCCCGCCTGGATGCACGCATGAATTTTGGTGATGTCTTGACAGGCAACCTGGCCAGGGATGCACGACAGCTCCTGCACCCTGAGCCACTCGTGGTCCTCCAGAGGTGCCCTAGGAGACCTCATCTCCTGACATTACCTGTTTTTTTTGTGTCCCCCCCTAAATCCTCCCAGATCCGACCCTGGCTGGTACACCACACTGCAGCCTCCCACGGGATGCTTTGCAGGCTTCTCGTTTCACTTGCGCGCAGGCTGTGCACTAATCCAAACAACAGGGGCTGCTTTTCCTACTCTTGCCGTGGGAGCTTTGCGGCAAGCGGTCCCTGCGTTGCCGTAGGAGAAATCAGCAACAGTCCCGCTTTAAAAAAACAAACCCAAAAATTTCAGAACAAGGCATGTATTTCTATTTGTCATGTGTTCAACCAGTCTGAGGTGGTGTGGGAAGCCTTCTCCATGCGGTGCCTTTAGCTTTTTTTTTCCATGCATCAGCAGCTCTTCCAGGATTTGCTGAGCTTTCCCTGCACTCCTACAGTCGTTCCCACCTCCTGCCTCCCCAGCAGCATCCCAGCTCCCTGCCACAGCTTGCTCTTCCCCCTCTTCTCTAGCCCAGGGCTGTCTTCTAGCACTGCCTCTTCCCTTGGATCAGGATGTTGCTTTAATTGCAGGGTTACATGGCTTTGGCAGATTTCAGCGTGACGATGTGAAAACGCAAGATGTGCCCCCCCCGGGAGAGCTCCTTTGGAGCGGATCCTGGAGGCATGGAGGGGAAGGGACATTTCGCTGACTGGCTGATTTCTCAAGGTGACGGTTCTCTGTCTGCAGGCAGAGCTGATGAGTTGAAGGCACGTAAGGACGCTCTCAGGCAGGTCCCTGGCAGCTCTAGGGAGAGGCCAGGCTGCTGCAGTGTTTCTCCAAGATAAGCCGGTAGCACCCATCAACGAAGCTCTTCTTCATCCAGATCCCTGGTGTTGAGCCTCCCTATTAGCCTGATTAATACAGCACCTTCGTTACCCAGTTCCAGCTGTGGTTATTTTTATACTCCTTGGGTTCTGGCTGTATTGGTGCCTGCAAAAGGCAGAGGAGGGAGCTGTGACGGCCCCAGCATGCATCTGCTGGGGGTTGGCTTCATGAGTGGAGGCTCTGGGGCAGGTGCCCGCCCGGGGCTCTCTGAGCCGAGGAGCTCCTGCCAAAGGCTTGCCGTCTTGTTCTTCCCAAGTATGGGTGGATTTGATTTTTTTTTTTTTCAGGATTTCCAGATTTGTTGAATATTAAATTACACATGTTTTGGGCAACTGAGAGAAAACCCCCACTCCTTTTCTCCTCAGATTTCCTTGTTTTTCAGCTGCTTGTACATCCCATTGTCTCACGCTGGAGGAGGAGGAGGATGGGTTGCACCTTCTGCTGAACAAAGCTCCTTTGCTCCACCCTGTTCCAAGTGGTCAACCTTGGGTGGGATTGACCACGCTTGACTGGAGATGACTCGGGGGATGTTCTTCCCAGCCTGAAATAATAATTTTAAACGAGTCAGAGGGATTGTGCTGCTGAGGTGCCCAGTGACCGCCTCTGATATGGGGTCGTGCAGCTAGCAAGGTCAGATGGCTTTGGCTGCAGTGAGGTGTTGTAAATGGGTAGGGCTAGTGAGGAACCATTCGATCTCAGGTCTCCGAAGCCTTAAGTATGGTCATCTAATGCTTTCCTATTCTGTGTGGTTTTATTATTTTTTGTGTAGTAGGACAGCAACCCGGGTGACCTCCAAATGGCCCAAAATAACCAACCCTCGGCAAAGACAGAATTATTCTTCATCATAATCCTAAATTTTGGCTTGATGAGATCTCCGATGTTCAATTAAGGCAGCTTTCTGCTTATGGCTCATTTTAAAGCTTCTGTCTACTGCAAAGGCTGAACTCTATACTTAGGATACTTTCAGAACTATATTGTCTTACCTCAGGAGAACAAAACAACCTGCACATCACCATCGGTCCCTCGCACCTCCTGGTAACAAATCCAGGGGACGGGCTGTTTCCACAGTTTCCTAAAATAGGTGGTGTTAGAATAACTTTTCGAAGCCTTACAAACTCAAGCTGTCTCCGTTGTTTCAGATCATTTTTAGCTGGGTGCTTTTCTTTGTGTTTTTCTAGAGGGTTTGGCAAGCTGCAGCACACAGGGATGCTTTTTGGTCGTCCCTGTGCAAGACATTGCTCTCCTGTACTGCACCTCCCTGCAGAGGGTCAGGATCTGGCCCACTATGCATGCGTCCATCTGTAATTCTTACCAGTGTTTAAATCTGCCCTGAGCACAGCCTGCATGTGCTGTGTATATTCCTGCCTACAATTTTTTTTTTTTTTTTAAGGAAATGCTGATTTGAAAGTTTTCATTCCTAATGGGTTTGGGAAATGGTGCTGGCAGTTGCAGGATGGCATCGAGACAGGTGTGGGGGGGGGGCACATCTGGAAGGGGTGACCACACAAGTGCTGCACGTTACAGACCTGGCCATGCGCTGGGGAATAGTGGGATTTGGGAGGGGGGGCAGAGGAACAGTTGGGGCCATTGCAGGGGTCTGCAGTGGGAAGGGGAAGGCTGGTGGTCCTGGGTGTGTTGGGTGCTGTGTGTGGGATTGGGGCAGGCTGGGTGTTGGATGCAGCCATCCCAAATGCCAGGAAAGACAGGATGGTTCAAACTTCCAAAGCTTTTGAGATCGGTTCGGGTATAAAATACCCTACAGATGAAAGGCCTGCAAGCTTTACCTCCCTGAGTCTTCTGCTGAGCCCAACAGCATGTGTATAATTTGCTTTAATGGTTAGAAACATCTGCTGTTAAAAGTGATGCTTAATATATTTGGCTTCCATTTCCAGGCATTAGTTCTTTTTATGCCTTTTTCTGCCTAATTAAGAACCTTTTAGTACCTGGTATTGTTTCCCCTGAATGTGCTGCTATATCATAATCAAGTCGCTTCTTAATCTTCTCTTTGATAAACGAAAAAGATCAACCTCTTTAATTCTCTCATTTCAGACATTTTCTGCATCTCTAGAATCGCTCTTACCGATCTGGTCTGTATCTCCCACAGTGTTGTTACTAATCTCCCTAAAATGTTGGTGTGGGACCATTGAGGGCTCTGGAAGGAGTCCCTCGGTGCTGAGCCACCTCCTTGCTCCAACCCCCAGCTCCAGGCTTCCCGCACGGAGCAAGCGCAGGTTTGCCAGCCAGCAGAAAGTCGTCTTTGTCGATATTTATCGTTTTACCAAAATCTGCTGCTTGTGAGTGGTGTTAGCCATAGTGAGATACTTAAGCAGTGGCGAATCCTTGTTGTCTCCCAGATCAGCCAGGTAATTAGCCTGAAATCCATTTAGCATATTCACTATTCATATTTTATAGTGCTTTTTTTTTGACAGCATGTCATGCATTATGAGGTCAAACCACCTTTTGGACATCAAGGATGTTGTTTCTGTGCATTACTAATATCAAATGTGCGGAGAATAAAATCAGGATTGCTTGCCGTGACCTATTTTTCCTAAAACCACATTGACTGATGTACATGCCTGCCTTTCATTCCTCTGCTATCCAGTGCTATCTTTCTGTCTTGGACGGACTTCTGGCTAGCTGTCCCCTTCAGGCCATGCCTCCACCACCTTGGATATTTGAGCAGAAGAGACTTCCAGCCTTCTACAATTTCCTCTTAAAAATGCATGCAGCAGTTTTCTTAGCTCTCTTGGATGCAAAATTATTCAGATCTGCCAAATTTAAATATCTTCTGGTGCTGGTAGATGTTGTTGAATGTTCTTCTCGATTGCTAATAAGTTGGAAATGCTTCGTCCTTGTAATGAGTGTTATTCTGCTTCTTCCCAAATGTTTGATGACAGTAATTACAGCACGTCCACCGTATCTGTCTCATTAATAGCGTTACCATGTCCACCCTGTGATGGACCCCTGTCCTTTCCAGGATGGCCTTTGTCCCTAATGCCCTCCATCAATCCTTCCTACGTTTCCGTGGGAGACTTCTTCCTGAAGCTCCTTGGCTTTCATATGGTTTAAGCGCTTCACAGCTTCTCTTTCCCGTCAGTTGACGTTGGTGTGCTGAGCTCCGATAGCTGCTGATTTTATATTTCTAATTGTGCCCTTTGCTTTGCACAGCAGCCACCTTCACCTTTAGCTGGCCTTGTTCGCTCTTCACTGATTTGGTTTCAGAGCTATTATCTATGTCCCTCTTTTCTGTGTATTTTTCAGTATTTTCCCCAGTCTGATTTCCTGGGGTGAAGGAGGTTAGCATGCTCTGAGCATCCGGTCTCCGGCTATTCAAGGGAGTGGAGCTTTACCTCCCCTTATTTTAGGGTATAACGGTGACTTCAGCGTTCCCACAAGGCGAGCTAGAACTGGAGTTTTCAGCAAGATGACTTGGCCCTTCCTCTTTACTATCTTCCCTCCAGGATCCTTCAAGCCGTCTTTGATCTGTGTAATCCACATGTTGTGTCATTGGTTGCATCAGTGGAGGTCAGTCGGGCAGTTTGTGATAATCCCAACTAAATTTACATTTCAAATGCTCGCTCTGGGAGCGTGCTGCCCCACTGCATTCCCTACAGCTTTCTCCTGCTCCTCAGGATGGACGTTCCTCAGCAGTTGTTCACCAAGTCACTGAGAGCAATTTCATGGTTCCTATCCCATCTGGAAGCCCCCGGCTTTTTTTGCTCTCTCAGTTGCATAAGCCAGGTTTATTGTGGAAAGCTTCAATGATCACATTGTTACCCAGCCCCTGAGCTCAGGCAGATCCTGGTGGGCTTGTCCATGAGCCATATGCAGCTTGCACAGCCACGGGACCCGGGAATGGTACCTCCTGGTCCCTGGGAGCAGTTGTCCCACACAAGCCTTGGCCAAAGCAGGCACCATTCATGGAGTGGGGAGGGTGAACCGGCAAAGCCGGAACTGTGAGCAATTTGGTATTCACCAGCAGCACCTGCTTCTCGTTAAAGCTGGCAGAGAGTGGAGGGCAATCAATTGAATTCCTTCAATATTTTGTTTGATTGTTTGGAAGTTAATGCAGGCAGAGTGGCAAAGTACTTCTCCTATTGCAGAAAATAAACTAAATCTTGTGCCAGGCTACAGTAAATTCCGACTATACAAGACCAGGAGTGTGGAACATGTCCTTTGCCGCATACCTTGCAGGCATGGTCCCTTAAAACCCAGATGCAAACAGCCCCAACGGTGGGTCCGGGAAGATATTCTCTTCCCCCCAATTTCCACCTCACTGGAGGGTCTTAAAGTGCAGGTAAGGAGATTATGTGGTTTGCATTTCTTGGATACTGGGAATCTTGCAGGGTGGGAGAACCTGAATAGAATGGATTGGTTCTCCTTTAATTGGAGCTGATGGGGATGGCGGGCAAAGCTGACGGGATTTTGGGGGATGCTCTCCTGAAACAGAACAGCGGGAAGAACTTCCAGGGGATGCGAAAGCAAAAATAACGTAGGGAATTCTGTATGTCAGAAGGGAGATAGCAAGACCATAAGAAATCATAAAAACTGAAGCAATATTTTCAGGAACTAAATATAAAGTGTCTGGTTTGGAATGGCTTGGAGAAACGACAACATAAGGCAGAATTGCTGGGGAAAAATTTAGGCTGCTTTTCTCTCGGCTCTAAGTGAGTGGTGGGTGGGGATAGTGGCGTGGGAGCTCAGCAAACACAGGGAAGGCTGCGGAGACCAGAGAGCTGACGTGCAACCAGGCTTGTGAGGGGATGGGAAGAGCTTTGCTGGAGACTAAGAGGCACTGCAGAGCCGGCCGGGTGCTGGGCAGAGAGTGGAAGGGGCACAGTGGGCAGATGGAGACTTCTTCATGCACCCTCCTTTATTTTTAATCCGTCTTTCCTAGTTGATCTCTATTTCCTCTGTTTTTAAAAAGTTCATTATCTGAAGGCTGGGCTTTGAGAGCCCTCCTTGGGGAGGGGACCTATACAGAGGGGTTCAGGGCATGTCTGCCTCCCCTCTCGGGGACTCGCTGTCCCATCCCAGGAGCTGCCGCAACACCTGACCGCATCTCTGCAGGCAGCTCCTGTGAGCAGAAAAAAATTAAAACGAGCCTGTGGTTGGAGTGCAGGGGGAAAAACACCCCATGGCTGGGTTACAAATCAGTTGTGCAGCACCCATGCCTCCAAAAGGCCACGCAGACCTGGAGATGTGGGGCTGGGTGAGGCGATGGGGCGGTTGATGTCTCTGCAGCAGGGATTAAGCCGAGCCTTAGACATGATCCATAACACTGGGATGAGGAGGCAGCTCCTGAAACAAAAGGCAGGGAAATCAGTGCCTCGCGCGGTGCGTGCTGGCCCATGGGACATGCAGCCCCGGGAGGGCACAGGGGCTGGGAGCCATCAGGTGCTGCGGGTGCAGCAGCCTGTGCTGGGCTCTGGGTCCACTTGTTCTGGATGCTGCTCCAGTTTTTGGGAATGTTCTGGTCCTTTTTGCTGCCTTAGTTGCTTGTCTTGGAGAAATCTTCTGCAGGCAGACCCAGTTGTCCTGCTGACTGTGCTATATATTAATATTTGCATAGCCGCTGAGTATCCTGGGGATTCCTTGTATGGGAAGGCTCACAGCTTTCATACAGCCTCTTTAATTAACTTAATTCAGACATTAGCGTGTCATAGGGAACTTCTCTCAAGGGGGGGAAGTCTTTCATTTATCACCACTTAGCCAGGGACCATTGTATTTTTCATTTGCATCCAAAAGTTCATTGTGATGACAGTGAAAATTAACTGTTCGTTCCCCTGTCGGCACTTTGCCTGCCCAGCAGGCATGGGTGCATCACACAAGGAGAACCCACTCCCTTACAGGCTGTGGTGCCAAATTTGGGGGTTGGGATGGCACAGTCACCGCGCCGATTCCAGAAAAGCCACCTCTGCTGGCCCTGGGGAAGCATTGGGCATGTCAAGGCGGCTTTTCTCCCGGGAGGTACCCAGCAGCAGCGCGCTGGCACTGGGGATGTTGCAGTTGTATGGATGCATCCTGGCAGCATCCCTCTGTAGAGCTGTGCTGCACCTCCTGCCAGCCCTCTGCTCCTGTCTGAGAGGCCCCGAATGTTCTCCGTGTTAGCTCTGGGTGCCAAGTGGGAGGAAAAAAAGTGGGCTTTTAGGGATGTGGTGGGGCCGGAAGCCCTCAGAAAGGCCCCTCTCTCTCAGGAGAGGCACAAAATGCAGGCAGAGAGCCTTGTGGCTAGCAGGACCTTCACAGCAGAAGCCTTGGAAGCAAACCAATGGTAATTAATGCTTGCTTTCACACCATTGCATTGTGCCACGGGTACCTGTGATGGATGGGGTCTGGTCGCCATGACCGCAAGATACTTTCGTGAAGAATGTGGTACCAAAATGGGTTTTTGGGGGGAGGCTGATGCCTTGTTCCTATAGCTATGTAGGGTTTGTTTAGGGGAACCTAAGGGTGTGCTGGGGCCACCTGTGGGCGGCTGCCGCTTGCCCGCCGCTCACTGTCCGTGTCGTCTCCTCTCACAGGTGAAGGAATGGTTGTGCTTGAACTGCCAGATGCAGCGGGCGCTGGGGATGGACATGACCACCGCTCCTCGCTCCGTAAGCCAGCAACAGGTGCACTCGCCTTCACCATCCCCCTCCCACTCCCCAGCCAAGCACCCGCCAGCCCCAGGTGTGGATAAGTCCCCACTGGCTGCCCATGCCCTGCCACCCGAGCCACCCAAACCTCACCCCACGACACCGCAGAGGGAACCACATGGCCAGAGCCAGCCAAAACCTCAGGAGGCAGCCAGGTCCTCCCCGCAGCATCAGCAAGCCAAGCCTTCCTCCTGGGAGCAGAGAAAGATGACGGGAGACGCAGGGGCAAAGCCGGCTGCCCCGGCCCCCGGGGCTGGAGCGCAAGAGCAGCCCCAGGAGGGGCTCACAGGGAAACTCTTCGGCTTCGGGGCATCCCTCCTGACCCAGGCGAGCACGCTAATGTCCGTCCAGCCAGAGGCTCCCCCTCCAAGCCAGCCGTCTCCTGGCAAAGTGCCTCCAAAAATTGTCTTCAGCGATGCCAGCAAAGAAGCTGGTCCCAAACCCCTGGGGGCGCAGGGACAGGCTGGTGCCACACCAGCCGCAAAGCCGGGCAAGCCGGAGCAGGGCATCAAGCCAAAGGAAGTGCCGAAAGCAAGGGTCTCGTGCCCCCTCTGCAAGGCAGAGATCAATATGGGCTCCGGCGAGCCCCCCAACTACAACACCTGCACGACTTGCCAGCAACAGGTCTGCAACATGTGTGGCTTCAACCCCACACCTCACCTGGTGGAGGTAAGGGGGCTGGCGGGGGTGGGCGCCTTCCAAGCTGAGGGTCCTAATCTCACCTCGCTTAAAGTGGAGAAAAGATGGTGTGTTTTCCTTCAAAGATTTTAAAAAAGCCTTTAAGAAGCTGCTGAAGGCAGGTCCCTCCTGGGGGAAGCCCCAGGGTTGGAGGCTGTGCTCCTCCGCCTCTAGATAAAGCCATGCATTTCATATGTGTACACTGATTTTTTTTCTGGTTTCGTGCAAGGAGTGGAGCAAGGGATGTCTGTTGTTTGGGGCACCCTCTCAGTGCCCACCGCTCCCCAAAGGTGTCCAAGTGGTCCATGGGCGTGGTGAGGAAATAGAAATAGGTCATGCAGGTGCCAGAGTCACCAACAAGCATCCTCCTCCTGGTGCTGTGGATGGATGCCTTGGCCAGGCTTGGGAGGAGGCTGGGGAAGGATGTCCTGCAGCTCCTGCATCCTCAGATGGTGAGGGTGCAAGGAACGTGGTATGGGGTATGAAGGCAGCAGGACATCAGCAAGAGGATTTCAAATCGGCTGAGGGCACACAATGTCCTGTGAAAGCCTGCTGCCCTCTCCAGATGGTAAGGGCCTTGTGCCGTTGTGCCTGGGGGCCAGGCCGGGGAGCGGGCTGAGTGGAGGATGGGTGTGGAGACATCCACGGTGTCGTTTGGATATGGATTGGCTGGGGGTCATGCAGCCTGCTGAGACGAGGCACAAGGAGAGGAGAAGGAGGTGGAGGTGGTCTGGGGTCCACCCATTCTCACCGACAATAGAATCATAGAATCCTAGGTTGGAAGGGACCTCAAGGATCATCTAGTCCAACCTAATAGTCTAGGAGGTCTCTGAATTGTTGCGATGCCCACCCAGATCATCTTCCCAAGCACCAAAAAGGCATCTTAGCCAACTCTAGCTACCAATGCCTGGAGAGGAGAGGGGAATGGTGCAACCGGGGCTCAGCTGGAGCATCCTCCTACTCCCTCCTCCCCCCTTGCTAGCTAGGGAGAGAGATCTTCCAGACCCTCGGAGAAGACCTCAGTTAAAGTCTAGACCCTCACTCCCTCCTCTACAGGCAATTTGAGAGCATTATGAAAGGACACCCAGGCCTTTCTTCTGGAAGTGCTGCATCTTGCAGCCAGTAAGACACAAACCCCGTATCATCAGCTCATGGAAAAGTTAATGGGAACTTTAAATGACCAGAAGTGGGATTGCTAATCTTGGCTCCGCTGCATGGCAGATAATTACATCTTGTGTCCCCAGCTCCTCCCTGCAGTTTCAATTACACCCAGTGATTTTCTCCTTTTTCCGGAAGCTGCTGCTGTGCATGGTCACGTTGGCGGCGGCGAAGAGCTGCTCTCCCAGTGCAGTGCACGGCGTGCCTGTGGAGATGTAAACCCATCAGATGGCCACCTCCTTGTACATAACGCCCTTCTCGGTTGCAGTGCTCTGCTCGTTGCTTCCTTCCTACCCTGAGGGCCTGGGCGAGAAGAGAAGATGTCTGAGCTTTGCATAGTCTCTTGGGTAGGGCTGAAGCCCCGTGTTGGCATGCCCTTGGGCAACGATGTGTTTCCAAGCTTCAGAAAGCTCATGGGTTGATGAAGTGGCTTTAATGTGCTCCCCTTGCACCCACCTGTTAATTAATTAATTAGAGAATTAATTGGGGTTGGGTTGTACCCAATAACATGGTGCTCTCTGGAGGTACCTCGGAAAGGTGACCTCTCCCCAGCGCTTGTCTCCAGGGTCACTAGCTGATGCCTGGGATTAAATTTCAGATTTTGAAGGCTGGACTCTGTCCAGCTCCCTCAGCTCTTGAGTAAATGCCTTCAGACACCCTTGGCAGACTCACCCTTGCACATATGGCTGTCTTGAGGTTTCTTGCTGCTGCTCATCACCGCGATCTCCACATGACTTCATGCAGAAGACCCACAGCGAGGTCCCACCTGGGTTTTGTGGTGTCTTGGGTTTTTCTTCCCTGTACACAGAAACCCTGTCCAGCTCAGAATAGATGGGTTGGTTTATGGGATTTGGTTTTTTTAAGAGTTGTGGAATAAACGCAACACTTGAGCTGTGAATGTTCTTAACACTTTCGGTGAAAAGGAAAACATTGCAAGATCTGTTAATGCAGTCGGGTTTTGGTTTGCTTAATCTTCTGAGAAAATTGCTCTGTGGTCTGATCCTCTTTTTGCCTGCAGCTCACATGAGCTTGTCCCGAGCCCCAAGATTCACACAAATACCAGAACTCGTGCTTTGAAGTAGCGGGGCTTGATCTGTTAATTGCTTTATGAATTAGGACCTTGACTGTAAACTGCCCTTGGAAGCTGCATGCAAACTAATGAGGAGATTTGAGCTGAGGTTGGGAATGTGCAGAGGAGGGTGAGCTGCGGGTGAGACGAGCAGCACCCGCTGTACCTGCCGCTGGAGCCAGGGCACGGTCTGCACCCCTGACTTCAAACGGCATGAGTCGCAGGGAGGGAGAGGGCATGGGCCACGGTGGCCTGGTTTTTCGAGGAAGGACGGAGTTTTGCAGCAGAACAGTGCTGAAAGGATCCATTTTCTGCAGATAAAGTTGTACCATCGCTGCAAGCAGTCGAGGCTTTGTCACAGTGTTGGAGGTGGGCTGCATGTGATTATAGTTTCATAGCAAAACTGTGCAACCATCCTGGGAGGGGAAAAACCTCTAAATAATGTTTGCATCCTCACACAGGACAACTATTTTTTCTAACTAGATCACTTCCACTGCCAGAGAGGCACTAATGAACTTGCTCTCCCCGTATTGGTGCGAGCTGTCGCAGCTTAGTGGGGAACATCACCTGAACAGAGACTGGTGCTTGTTGGGAGGCTGGGTGACCTCAGGAGTACAGTGGGAGACGGAGGGCACACTGGCAGCACCTCTTCCCGGTGGGGACCCCAGCTCCTTGGTGGCATCACGCGTAATGCTGAGGGTGAAAGGCATCCTAACACCCACTAACCCTGGTGCTTCAGCATGCCCTTGCCTCCAAATTCATTGCAGATATTGAGGAATAGTCCCTGTGAGTGGCTGGGGTGGATCTTGGAGGGAGCGTGTGGCCAGAGCAGGCCTTTGGGAAGGGGAGCTGCGTGCTCAGAGAGACCTCCTGAAATGCAGTAGCCCACTGATGGAGGTGAGACCGTGCTAGGCTGTTGCGTGCTGCTGGAAGCAGACCTGCCGTCTTTCTGCTGGGAGGATGGGTGACTGGTGCGACATGGCAGGTCCCAACTAATCCTGCCCCATCAGGAGGGGCAACTAGTCAAACCTCTGGGCTGCTCTCAGCAGTGGGGGGGATGTGGGAGGTATTGCTGTTTGACGATTGCCGTTATGAAATGGAGAGAAAAAAAAAAAACTGAGTATGAAAGGAAGAAAGCAGGGAAGGCTTGCGCCCCTATCTGCAGCCCCCTAAAACTTGTGATTTCCCCCTGGGAAGATGCACTATTATTTATCCATGGTATTTTCATCCCCATCCCACTCCTGATCTAAAGATAGAGTCAGAGGCTCCGTGTCCCTGTCGTCCCCTCCCACCCCCTGCAGCTGCCTGGGGAGGTATCCAAGGAGCTGCCTCGTCCCCAGCGCTTCATTCAGCTGAGCACACTCAAACCGAGCAAAAGAGAAGAAAATACTAAAATTGCCTTTTTTTCCCCCCCCCTGTGACCTCACCGGCTGAGTTGCATCAGTGCCGAGCCCCGAGAGGAGAAGGGTGGCTTGCACTTTCCTCGTTATCTTTGCACTGCTGTGGGCTGAGTGCTCCTGCGATCTGGTCCAGCTGCAGGTGGCTCCAAGAGCATCCCTCCTGCTCCCACAAGATCCACAAGCAGGGATGACTTTCAAAGGAAAGGCCCTGGGTCTCAGGGAATTTCTGACCAAGGTCAGAAGACGATGGTGAGGACTGGGACCCTAGGACACTTGAAGAGCTGACGTACAAGTGTGGCATTTCGGCAGCGCATCCCAGGGGAAGCGCATGGACTGTGGTGCCCATGGCTCTGGATAACCAGCAGAGAGAGGAAGCCCAAAAGTGCTCTAGACCTCCACTTCTCTTGCTCGCTTGCCATGCTACACGTTACCTAGCTTTTAATAAGTTGTTTACATGAGTTACCAGAAGTACAGGTGCCTGGAGCTTCCTCCCACCTCATCACACCTCCTCCAGGAGCCAGCTCCTGGGAACAGCACCATGAGCTGTTCCCACCAAGTCAGAGCTGGCGCTTTGGGGCTCTCCCAAATTCCCTACAGCCTCAGCCTGGCAATGCACAGGCAGGGAAGAGGTTTCCGTGGCAGGAAGACCAAGTGCTGGGCTGTTTCGCTGGGGATTTAAGAAGTCATGCCAGTTTACAGCAGAGTCTAAGGGAGCAAGTGATCTGGCAGGAGCTGGCTTGGCACGTGATTGCCCTGCGCTGCATGGTGCTTTCCCGGTAACCCTGACTGACCCCAATTGACTCCAGGGGTCTTGTATTAAGGAACAAATGAACTATGTGTGTTGTGTTACTAAATAAGCGTGGCAGGATGCCCCTTTGCCTAATTAACCAGCCTGAAACAGGAACTGTGACAAGTTTTACTAATCCCTGGGTTCCAGGCCATGACCTCCAGCGGGTGCCTTATCCTCAGGAGGGTGCTCTTTGGTACCCACCTCACAGCATCTGTATCCTAAAATTGCATTTGTGTTCTTGCTTTCCCCAGGTGTTACAAAAAGCATCCTTTTTATAATGCTTGCGTTGTCATGGGCATACTGCTGCCTGTCCCTGCCTGGTCTCAGCAGTGAATGCTGTTACCTTCCTTATTATATGCATTATATACATATAATATATATTATATACATTATTATACATTATTATATGCATATAATATGTATTAGATACATTACTTTATTATACATTATTATATGTATATAATGTATATATGCATTATCCTGGATGCGATATCACAAGTCAACAAGATGCAGGAGCAGCATTTGCTTGGGTCCTTTGTGGGACAACTTCCCCTTCTGCTGATCCCCTTGTACCTGTAGCCAGGTACAAACAAGCCCATCCAGGTGGCTTTCTTGCAAAGAGCTTGTGAATCGCCGTATCGAATGCCTTCTGGAAAGCCCTGGGCCTCTCTTGATCACACTGGGCAAAATTGGACCCTGAGTGGAACAGGTCTCCAGGGTAGGAGACTGCGCAGCTTGAGATGCTGATGCCGAGGATTTGGCTGAGCCTGCCCTACTTGCAGGAGCAACCGCAGCAGCTCCTGCCCTTGGCTGCAGGGAGGAGCGCATGCAAAAAAGGGAGTTCAGTTAGATGGAAAATCCTCTGCGAGATCAGACTTCGTGCAGAACAGGGTCTTGCTGGTGGCAGGTGGGGTTAGAGGAGGGGGGCTGAGGAAGGGTTTTGTGCCGAAATTATCTTGGTGTTGGCATATAAATTTCATAGAAGGGGGGAAAGCAAGCGGGGAGGAGTGCTGGGCTCCTGCCTCGCCTGCCCTTGCTGTGGGTGGGAGCCGGCAGCCATGAGCCTGTGCTTGGCCCCCATTGTGCCATGCCTCCCTGCCCCCTTCCTGAGGGTCTGTGCTCTCACTGGGAATATAATTAGCCGGTAGCTCCCGGCCAAAGAGGATTAGCTGGGTTAAGAGACAGCCTCCAGCTCAGCGCCGCCCCGGCACAGAAATTCCAGCCCTGGTCTGGCGTCTAGGGCTGTGCTGTCGCCTCCTTCCGTGGGGAAAAGCAGGATATAGGTGCCTTAAGAAAAACCTGCCTCTGGCAGCGCCTGTGTTAGGAATCTGGCAGCTCAGAGAGCCCCACGTCCTTCCTCTCTCTGATGCTCTATGTACAAATCTACGTACAAAATCCTTCCCAAAATGCCGCCAGCCCCGCATGCAGCGGGGGGCAGGTGGGGGACAAGCAGGGACAGGCACTTAAAAGTTTTGCAGGCATAATTTTTCCATAGGAATCCCAGTTCTGCTATTCCTACTGGGCTCAGAGGGCTGAAGGGTACTGATGGACGTGCTCTGCGGCCCCTGACGTAGCAGGGAGCAGCTGTTGCCAGTCACCCCTTTGGGGCTGTTTTCCCTGAAATCAGGCATCCTGCGATGACAGCTTGGCAGGGTCCCTGGGGCTCGGTTGGATGCCAAGACGGCTGGGTCCCCTCCCTGGGGACAGGAGTAGGAGCAAGGTGCCATGCTGAAGGCTGGGCAGACCCCGGAGCCTCCTGTGGGAGCAAGAGGTAGCCAGAGATGCAGGCCACAGGGTGCAGCAATTGCTGGGTTTCTCCTGAATTTTGTGTAGAAAGCATGATTTTTAAAAAATGCCACAGCCCCAGGGGTATAAATATTTAGGTCAGTCACGTAAACTTAAGTCAAACCGAGAGCACTATGTGTGACAGTGCGAGATGAAGTCGGCTCTGCCGCATGAACCCTAAAATCCCTTTACGGGTTGGTAATTAACAGCTCGCTGTGACTCAGGAGTTTTCTGTGCTGCTTAACCCGCTGTAATTAAGCGGCTCCTGCTGCTGGGCTGGGCAACGCCGGGCCCCCCGCTGGTGCCTCTGGCAAGTGTGGGGGGGCTGAAGTGGGGCTGGGGGCCAGTGGCAATGGCTAACCTGGCAGGCGAGCTGTTGAGCTCAGGTTAAGAGTGGAGTCCCATGAGATGGGTGATGCACAGCACCCACAGGTGTCCCCCCCATACAATCCATGTTTCTGGGGCTGTCACAGCCCCTCTGGAGACCCCACTGCTGGTTTTTCCGCAGAACTCCATTGGAGGTTACCTCTGTGTCTGCTGCACTCTTGTCTTGCCTTTGGACATTCTGGGACTACTCCAAATTCTGGGCTTCACCTTGCTGAGCCTGCTCTCAGCTTCTGACCACTTAGAAAATTATCTTAAGAACCGCTGTTCCTTTCTTTAATCAGAAAAAAACAAACCCAAAACCCAGAGCTCCAGATTCCTTTCTTCCTTTAGATGCAATTATATTATTAACAGACAAATGTCAGCCGTATGTGAGCCCTGCTGATTAAAGCTCTGGAGGAAGTCACTGCCCGCACCCACAGGTTGTTTTCAATGCTTCGTAAAGCCAAGCTGTATGTTCAGAGGGGCGGCAGTGGCTGAGCGAGGTGAGGGATTTCTGCCTCCCTCATTTCTAAATGAAGATGTGTTTGAGGCGAATGATGCTTCCCCGATGCCAGGCTGGTTTTCCAGAGCATATTTGCTGTGCCCTAGGGCTTGGAGCCAGTGCCTGTTTATATTGCTGTGCTCCTGGACTAGCAAGCTGTCTGAGCCTGCAGTGCCAAGGTGTCCTCCTGAGCTGTCTTGCCAGGAAGGCCAGCGGGTATGTCAAGAGCAAAGCCCAAGCATTCACCACGGAACAGGCAGTGCAAAGACTTGGGCTTAAAACAGGAAGCCCTTTGGCTTTTGGGGCATCAGTCTTGCTGCTGTGGGGCAGCCTGCTGTGCCAGAGGTCAGGTGCCATACCAGGGCAGATGTGATGCCAAGAAGGGCAATGGCATCCTGGGGCACGTTACAAGGAGCGTGGCCAGCAGGGCGAGGGAGATTATCCTCCTTCTCTGCTCTGCCCTGGTGAGACCCCATCTCGAGCACTGCGTCCAGTTCTGGGCTGGGCTCCCCAGCTCAAGGAGGATGAGGAACTTACTGAAGAGAGTCCAGAGGAGGTCTACGAAGATGATGAGACGACTGGAGCATCTCCCCTATGAGAAAAGGCTGAGGGAGCTGGGCTTGTTTAGCCTGGAGAAGGCGGGGATGCTGACAAATATCTTAAGGGTGGATGTCACGAGGACGGAGCCAGACTCTTCTCAGTGGTGCCCAGCAACAGGACAAGGGGCACAAACTGAAGCATAAGAGGTTTCAGTTGAACATGAGGATGAACTTCTTTACTTTGAGGGTGACAGAGCACTGGAACAGGCTGCCCAGGGGAGTTGTGAAGTCTCCTTCTCTGGAGATATTCAAACCCCGCCTGGACAATGTCCTGTGCAACCTGCTCTGGGTGACCCTGCTTGACCAGGGGGGTTGGACTGGATGGTCTCTGGAGGTCCTTCCAGCCCCTGCCATTCTGGGATTCTGCAATACCTGACCCTTCACCGTAGATGTTCCTTCTCCACAGCCCCTAGGAGCTCAGGCAGCTGCCGTGCCCGCTCTTGGAGCCACCGGCACAGGGTAGGTGGCTGCCCATGGCCCCTGTGTGCCAGCTGCTGCCCAACCATGGCAGCGCCTGCTCCCAACAACCAGCGAGGGGGAACGAGCCCCACGGGCTGATACCCTTCAAGAGGGTGCCTGCAGGCAAACCTGCAAGACCTGATGCCTCACTGTGAATTGTAGCAGCGTCGCTCGCCGCTGTCAGCGGCAAAGCGCCCACTGTTGCTCCTGCAGAAGGTAGTGAAGTGGGTGGGCAGGTGGGCACGAGGCAGTGCCTGCGAACCCTGGGGACCTCTCTGGCTCCACTAAGCCGGTCTGGCAATGGGAGCCTACAGAAGGAAGGCTCTGCCGGTTCTGGCCATGGTTCAGGCTGGGAATGCAAAGGGCAACTGGTATTGCCCCATCAGGCAGCAGTGGAGATTTCCTTCTGCTGTAATGGATGGTGCAAATTCATCTGAGCGGTGTTGGTCATGGGGTTTCCTAGAAGGTGCCAAGGAACCATTTAGGGCAACATTTTTTTTTTTCCCATATAATGTGGTTAGGTCTTCACACCATCTCCTGTCCCCTGCTAAGCTTTGATTGCTTTTCCCAACAGATGCTTATTTTGGTAGCTGTTGCAAATCTCCTTCTAAGGGGTGATGTTATTTTGTCCCTGAAACTTCCACAGAACAGACTCATCCTTCAGAAACCTGCCTGAGCTGTCCTCAAGGAGATGGAGGTGACTGCGACCTTGCAGACAGACGTGCAGGGCTATCGCTGCGAGAGGATTTGATATTCTCACGAGTTGGGTGCCACGAATGTAAAAATCTCCCAGCTGAGGTTTCGCAGTTTGGAGCCGCTCTGGGAAAGACTGAGGGAAGATCAATAGCTGCCCTAACATGCCTTGTTCGGATCGGGACTTTCTTGACCTTGGGAAGCTTTGAAAAGAGTTACTGTTGTACACATGAAAGGTTGAAGATGGCAAAAATAGGCAAGGTAAAAGCACAGAGAGGAAGCAGGACAAGCTAGAGCTGCCCTAGTGGTTTACAGATATCAGAAAGGTTTTTAAAAATAATTGCTGGAAAACAAAAAAAATCCAGTTCATTCACAAAATTCAGGTGTACCTGTTTCTGGCATGGGATTTTCTGCCTTTGCTCTTCAAGTCAGACCTGGCAGCTGTGCCCCGTGCCTGGAGAAGCCCTGTGCCTTTCCACTAGTTTGGGCAGCATGGCTGAAGTCTGCTGCGGGACCAGCCTGAGAGACGTCCTCGCAGCTCGTCAGATGAGTTCCGCTCACAAGGAGCTTACGCAGACCTCAGTGGAGACCTTGTTTTGGGCACACCATTGGTGTGAGGGGCAAAGCAAGATATTCCCATGGCATCCTCCTAAAGGTGATGCAGCAAAGAGCCACAGATGCTGGAGGACATTACAGGGGAGGTGTGGGGGCTCTCAGCGGGAAAGGGAAGAGCCTGGACCCTCGTTCCTGCTCCTGCTGTGTCTTGTATTGAATGATCAGTGGCTAAAGAAGCTCAGGAGCAATCTCCAGACCAGGGACTGGCACCTGACATTGGCAGGTTATTGCCATCTCTGCCATGGGAGAGGCGGTGGTGGGATCAGAGGGGCCTGGGCTGGGGCTGCTTGGTGGCCTCCAGGCATGCTATGCAGGGTTGCAGACTACTTCTGCTTCAGGGGCAGCGTGGCTTGGATCACGGCCGCGATGCTCAGCCTGGTGGAGTGGCTCGTTGGGGGCCAGTAGGAAGCAGCAGCACTGACCCTTGAATCCAGGCTGCTTGGTGGCGTGTGTGGGCTCTTGCGCCGTGAGACCTCTGCCCTGCCCGCAGCTGGTGGTGGACATGGAGAACGTCTGTCTCCAACAGATGCTGCTCTTGGGAGGACAGGATGTCTGTGAAGGGGGTTGGCTTGGAAGGGATCCTTGGAGCAGCACCCACCGTGGCGACTGATGGCGGAGGCACGCAGTCCCCAGGCAGGTACCAGCAGCAGACACTGAGGCTGGTGGGACCATGTAAATCAGAGTCGCGGTCTGAAGGTGTGGTGGGCAGAGAGAGAAACAGCTTTTTGTTGGAGGTGGTGAGGGGATTTGGCTGTTCAGCTCCTGTTTCCACCCCCTGGGAGCAGGCACAGATTACCTTGATGTACTCGCAGGCCATTATACAACCTCGAGCTTGCTTGCCTCTTTTTTTTTTTCTTTTTTATAACATGCCATGTTAGTACTTTATTTGAGAACACATTGGGACACTTAATTGAGTGTTTAATTGGCTTTGTAACACTGGATTTCTGAGTGGGTTGAGGGGGAGGCAGCTTTAGGGCCAGGCTGCAGTGGAGATGCTCGGTTTTCCAGCTGTGATGGGAAGACTGGGGACTGACTTTGTTTGGTGTTCATCCACCTTCCAAAGCACCATCGTTTCTCCTGGTGAACCCAGTGGCGTTTTACCATTGTATCCCATGGTCTTTAGCACCTGTAAAGGTCCATGGAACAAAATTAGAGTGAGGAGAGGGGCTGCCGATGGTGAAGTGCATGGGCATGCTGGAGAAGAAGCCAATGGCGATGCCAATGATGGGATTACCGGCTGGATGTGCGTGTGTTGGGGATGTGCATCGCTGGCTCAGGTCCAGCTATTGTGTTGACTCCCTTCTTCCCACGTCAAAACCATTGTTGGTAAAGCCTAAGGGCAGGACAAGGCTGGGTGGGCAGCACAGCCTCATGCCACTGGAGGCACCTTGATACCTTGCTGCTGAAGCAAGGCCAAGCCTTCGTCAGCCACATGCACATTAGCGAAGGTTGCGTCCTTCTCCAAGGGCCAACAGGACCTGAAGGACAGTGTTATGGTATCTACAACTCAACCGCTGCAGGGTTTTGCTCTAGTTTAATAATGTTTCACATACCATGTTCAGCATTTAGTCCTTGGCATGCACTGGCATGCCCTATTTTTCCTGGCTACATGTGTGTTGGGGTGAGCCACGCGAGGTGAGGACTGTACGATCCTGTCTCCCAAGAAGTACGTTGAGTGTTGGAGAAAACACTGCTGGACGAAGGAAGAAAATCTATGCAAAAAAATGGCATTATCGGCACGGTTACGCAGACAGCTGAGGGCTGATTTTATTTCCCTGTTAAACAGCTGTGGGGCTTTGCTGAAGGGGGACAGCCTGATCCCCAACAGCATGGTGGTACTGCCAGGAGGTGCGGGATGAAGACCTGAGCCCTCACCATCGTCCCTCTACTTGCGCAGCATAACCTCTGGTCACCAGCAAAACAGGACCTTTCTCCCCAGTTGAAAGGGAAGCCTTCTATAATTAATGTCATTGAGGGAATTGGGGTTCTGCACTGCTGCAGTGCCTGGGACTCGGCAGAGCTCTGGTGCAACATCCCCTGCACACGGTGGTCCTCTCGCTGGGCAACACAGGTGGCAGCAAGGAGTGAGCAGAGTGAGCCAGGACACTTCAGCCTTTTATTTAAAAAAAAACCAAACAACAAAACATCACGGTATGTTAAAAGCTAAAAAGCTGGATGGGCCAGGGAGGGGAGTGCACCAAGCAGCTGGCTGCTGCCTCCTCCTCCTGGCCTGGTTGCTGGGGAAGGTGGATGGTACCAGCCCACAGCAAAAATAAATGCAAAAGCAAAATAGAAAATGAAAGCAAGCTCTTTCTTTGAAGCACACCCAGGCTCTGAGTCGGTGCAGGTCTCTGAATGGAGATTTTGGGTGACGTTTCATTCTTACATTATCCAGGCTGATTTTCAGTCTCAGTGGTGGACCTGTGGCCACCTTGCAGCCACCTTTGGAATGATGTTTTCAGACACAGGGGTCAGGCACTGGCTGGAAACACGGAATTAAATGCCTTTTTGGTTGCCATTTGCCACTTAACTTGAGAGTGAAATGTTTCACAGGGTCATTCTGATTTCTGGAGGTGCGAGATCCTTGCAGAAGCTGGGTGCTCATGTGGCACCCCAGGGCAGGGGCTGGCCGTTTTATTTTTATTTGTATTATTGATTTATACTTATTTTCTGCTCTCCCAAAGGGAATTCTTGGGATGGCTCTTGGGGACCCACATCCTGGCGTGCGGCGGAGTTGGGTACCAAACTTTACAGGCACTTTAGCCCTCCCCCCACAGAATTCATTGGCCTCTTCATCTGCTTAAAAGCCTTGGCACGCCTGCCGTCGTGGTGTTCCAGCTCCTTGGTCTGGTGGACCCTAGCATCCTCCGTGTGCATTCTGTTCACAGGGCAGAAAACGGAAAGGCACCTCCCTGCATTTTCCACTCCCTGTTCGTTTCCAGTGAATCTGTTCAATGCAGAACATCATCTCTGCCCCTTTAAACTGGAACAGCTTCGTTTTCGTGAGCATCTCTTTCTTCTGCTATAAAACGTGTCCAGCAGCAGCTGCTCTGTTGGGCGGACTGAAAGCCATGCTGCAGCTTCCCTGCTGCTTATACAGGATTTCTTACAAAGCCCAATGCTTCCATCGTTTCATTTTTCATGTAAGGCTGTAAACAGGCTCCTTTCCAATAATCAGAAGTTTAGGAGAGATTAGCAAGGAGGTGCAGTTATTAATGTAAGTGATTGTAATTATAAGCCGAGGCATTAACATAGATGCTTGTGCTTGATCCTGCAACGATTGCGCTCTTTTCCATCTTTGTTTTTTATCCCATTTCTGCTCCCGCATGCGGATGGAAAGGCTTCTCCAGCTCTGGGGCTGCTGTGTGGTGAAGTGCTTGGTGACCTGCAAGCCAGTGCCCTCATTTGGGCCTGGCCAAGTCCCCATCTCCCCTCTTGCCTCTGCTTTTGCAGCCCCTTATTTCCAGCACCACAAGGTCTGACCTCCAGAACGTTGGTGACAACTCTGGCACCGCAAGGTCTGACCCCCAAAATGTTGGTGACAGCTCTGGCACCACAAGACCTGATCCCCAAAACGTCAGTGACAGCTCTGGCACTGTAAGGCCTGTCCCCCAAAACATTGGTGACAACTGGCACTGCAAGGCCTGACCCCCAAAACGTTGGTGACACCTCTACTGCGGCATTGGGGTTTCACGGGCAGCACGTCAGGTGTTCCCTGGTCCCTCCGTCCGTCCCTGAGCCCAGGGAGCCCTGCTGGGACCTGAACACGGAGCAACGCTGCCGGGACCTGCGATGGCTTCCTAGGCACGTCCTAATTCCCTAGGGCTGAAATGTGGCTCTGCGGGGACAGGCAGCTGCTTTTCCTTCCCTTGTGCTCACCCTGCCCTTGCTCTGGCCGTAACCATAAATAAATGAGGTTAACCCAGGGTGCGTTGGAGTAGGGTCTGATCGCATAGGCAATATTTAGAAGCCCCGGGGGATAAAAACGCTCCGTCAAATGTGCAATCCTTCCCTGAGAAAAATGGGGAATTTTTAGGGAACGTCCCTGAAGCAGCTCACAAAGTGGAGGAGGGGGCTGGGGAGGGCTGCCAGGCCTCCAGAGGCTCGCCTGCTTTCTAAGGATATTGATTGCTCTAATACAAAATGTTGTTTCTCGCTAAAAAAATTTTCCCCTTGTGCAAACGCCAGCACCAAAGAGCAGAAAATAACCACCCCAGGGACAGCTTCTGCCATCCATCCTGCCTGGCTCTGGCAGTGGCAGCATCCGGGGCTTGCAAGTGGTATCACACGCTAGCCTAGGTACGTTTGGGTGACGTCCTCCTTTGGCGTTTGGAGCATCGCGGGCCGTTTGGTGGCAAAACAGCAGATTCGGGGTTTTGTCAAATCCAAATTATCTGTGGAGTTATTTGGTAATTTGCTAGAATAATTTTTTCTGGAGTTCCTTGATTTTACCCCGCTATCTGTTTCTCACCTGGTAATGGGCAATAGGACAAAGGGAAATGGTCTGAAGTTGCACCAGGGCAGGTTTAGATTGGACATTAGGGAAAATTTTTTCAATTAAATTGAAATTCCAAGCATTGGAATGGGCTGCCCAGGGAAGTGGTTGAGTCCCCATCCCTGGAGGTATTTAAAAGCCAGGTAGATGAGGTGCTCAGGGCCATGGTTTAGTGGTGGGATGGCAGGGTTAGGTTAACGGTTGGACTTGATGATCTTAAAGGTCTTTTCCAACCTAAGCGATTCTATGATTTTATGATTCTCCCTAATTCAGCTAGGAAACGTCTCCATCCCCCAGCACAGGCATGGAGGGAATGCCAGCACCTTTCCCTGTACCATGTCCCACCCATGCATCTGCTCCAGGCCGATCCCCTCCAGCATCAGGGGGTGGCAACGGGAGGTGCTGCCTGCAAGTGCCAGCAGCGTGGGTGCTCTGCCACCCAATGAATTTTAATTTAAAATCTCCCAAATTTTAAAGCCATCCTGGCCAGGGGCATAAGAAACTGGGTGAGAAATGGAGAAAAAAATTGAAAGTTGGAAGAGGGAGTGCGGCCATGGCTTTGCCGTGCTCTCAGGAGACTGCTTCTCTCCTGAGAACAGGAGCTGATGTGCCTGCCCTCGCAGAAAAGGACATCCAAAATTATTATTTTGTACTTTGCTGAGAGTTTCTAAATATGTTGCTTGAAATGGTACCCGGAGAAGTGAGATCTAGAAAGTATGCAAAAATGAGCAATTAGAAGCAAGCAACCAATTAAAGGGAATGCTGTCACCTTCCCTCTGCGCTGAAAGGGCCTCCTTTTGGGTCAGTAAGAGGTTGGTTTGTATCCCTGTGGTGATCCCAAGTCACCTGCTCTTTCTGGTGCAGTCACAGCCCACAGCGGGGAGCTGAAATTCCCAGCGAGGGCAATGCTGTGGAGCCAAGAGCTAAAAATGTCCCCTGCCCATGCTTCAGGCACCGAGGGAAATAGCAGCTTGCAAAGCCCAGCCCGGGGACCCTCCTGCACTGGCGGAAGGGAATATGAAACTTATTGTTAAAAATTGTCCAACTTCTTCGTGTGGCAGAAAGAAATTGGCTGGGGGTGAGGGGCGAGGCAGAGGTGTAGCCCGGTGCTCAACTCGCCACCCAGAAGAAATGCTTTTCCCTTCTGAGGCCGTTCCTAGAGCTGATATTAAAAGTGAATCGTTTCAGCTAATTAAAAACCTGCTGCGCAAAGCCCCAGGTAATACTTTGCAACTTAAACAGCTTTCCGGGGCATTTGGAAGAGAAACAATTTCAAAGATGCGGCTGCTGGAGTTGTTTTCAGTGTTGGAGGGCAAGGCAACGGCAGAGATGCGGGAGGATACGGCTGGGGTTGTTGCGGGCTCCCCTTTCCTGCCCTGCGGTGCTTTATCCTGCCGTTTGCGGTGAACGTGGAACCGAGCAAAGGGGACAGCAGGGGAGCTCGGGCTTTACGGCTCCTGTCAGGTCCCACGTGGATGGTGTCTGCCTTGCAAAGCCTTTGGCTCCATCTCCTTGAGCATCCCGGTAGCTGGGCTGCTGGGGTAGGGTCTCTGGGGTGCAAGGAGGCACCGGGCATGGGGCTGCACGGGGCAGGTGGGGGATAAGCCATCTTCTCAGTGCACCCTGGAATCCGAGCTCAGGACTAATGCTGCTAGACTGGTCCCCACACGCTGCTGTCATGGTCCCCAGCTCTGCAGGGTCTGGGAGAGGAGGCAAAACCATGGTGCTCCCGAGAGCATCCCCTGCATCTCAGGCAGGGAAGATCCTGGGCAGCAGCCTGTGAGATGTTCAGGCTTAGCCATGCGGATACCCACAGTGGCGTTGGGGAAGGGAACGGTCTCAGCTCCCCCCAGCTCGGTGGGCAGAAGATGATGGAGCCGAGGCACCTTCTCACCAGGGCTGAAAGCCTCTGTGAGGGCTCTGCCTCCCTTTCATGAGGATTATTTCAGTTCTGTTTGTACTTCACCAGAGCTGTGATGAGCCAACGCCAGCTGTCCCTGCCAAGCAATGTTTGGGAACCAGGGCAGGCTTCTCCCCATCTCTTGCTCTCCATCGCTGTTGGTCCCCCACCAGTGAACCCCCAAGCTACCTTGAAGCTTATCCTGACTATAACCATAAAAACGCACCAAACCCCCTCGGCAGAGCACAGGGCTTTATTTCCAAAGCCTTCTCCTTGATTCTGCCTTGCCTCCTTATCTTCCCACCGCCATCTGCTCTGCTTGCTAAAATAAGGCAGCATGCTGCGGACGAGGTGTGCTGTGCCCGGGGAGCCCCGTGCCGCCCTGCCCCAGCGCCGGCTCAGCATGACGGCTCGTCACGTGGGGACCCTCCACTGGGCATCTTCTGCCCTGGGCTGGGGGAAGCTGGACCTGGAGTGGGTCCAGAGGGGAGCCACAAAAGTGATCAAAAAATGATCCAAGGGCTGGAGCCCCTCTTCTGTGAAGAAAGGCTGAGAGTTGGGGTTGTTCAGCCTGGAGAAGAGAAGGCTCTGGTGAGGCCTGGTTGCGGCCTTTCAGTGCTTAAAGGGGGCCTATAGGAAAGATGGGGACAATCTTTTTAGCAGGGCCTGTTGTGATGGGACGAGGGGGAATGGTTTTAAACAAAAAGAGGGTAGATTCAGACTAGATACAAGGAAGAAATATTTTACAATGAGGGTGGTGAAACACCGGACCAGGTTGCCCAGAGAGGCTGTAGATATCCCATCCCTGGAAACATCCAAGGTCAGGTTGGACAGGCTCTGAGCAACCTGATCAGGTTAAAGGTGTCCCTGCTTGTTGTAGAGGGGTTGGACCAGATGTCCTTTAGAGGTTCCTTCTAACACAAACCACTCCATGATTCTGTGATTCTAAGCTGCTGCTGCTGAGGGTAGGGTTTGTCTCCTCTGGTTTTAGGTGTCTTCAGGTCTGGTGCCCAGGCTGAGCTGGTGGTGGAGGCATGTCTCCACACTGGTGGAGAGAGTGGTCCCCACCGAGGGTGACTCCTTGCAAGGGTCTTGGCTCCCCACCCTGGAGATGCTCATCTCACGCCTGGGGCAGATGATGATTTGCTGAGGCTAGCTGCCCAAATTTTAGACAGTTAAATGAAATGAACCTTAAGAGACCTTAAGGGCAGCCCAAGTCCTTCACGCCTCGAGGTCATGTCCTGTGCTCTCCTTGCAGATGAGTGATCATAGGGGAATGGGCACAGGACCACCTTCACCACCCTCTTCCTTGGCATGATGATTTTCTGAGAGCCCCTTTGCACCCAACAAAGTGAATGGCCAGGACAGGGTGGGATGGGAGCCGCTTGGTGCTCCACCGCAGAAGTGGCATGGCAGAGCAAGGCCCTGCATCAGCTTTTACGTTTCTCATGACACGAAATCAAGAAGAAAGGCAAGGCTGGGGAGTGGGGAGAAGATGTTTTACAAAGTTAGCCTGGAGACCTCATTGCCCTGAGTTACTTGAAGCAAAGAGTACAACAAAATGCTGGAACATGGAAGGAGGATTTGGGGAAAATGGAGACACCTTTGGGAGTGATAAAGAGGGCTTTTTAAATTTAGAGATCTGCTTTGGGATCTTCAAATTGCATCTCTGAATGCTCCCCCTTTTCCCAGTGCCACAGGCTGGAAGCTTTTGGCCCTTATTTGTGCAGTGACTGGCAGATAATGAGTGAGTTTGGTTTGGCATTTTTTTTGGTTAGGATGTTTTGAATCATTTGCAGCACAAAAAGCGCCTGGTTCCCACACCTGTTGAAGCAGAAGAGCATTGATTTCAGTGGGGTTTGGTTGACTCGGAGAATAAATATTTTCAAATAAACCCCCCTCTAATTTGGCAAAGAAATAAGGTGTTGGGTCGGGTTTAACACCTGAAAGCATGAAACGTTGGTGTAAGGGTAGGACCCCCACTGTGGTTTTGCCTGTGGCTCTGTCCTAGCCGGGGCCTCATCCAGGCTCTGGAGCTGGACTGGCTGGGATGAGCACGGCTAAGCACCAGCCTGGTGCTCCCTGGCTTTCTTGGGCATGTGGGCTGCGGCGGCAGATCCCACTGGCTGCCGGGAGCAAACCCCCGCACTGCGCCAAAAGGGCTCACCGTCTGCAAAAGGAGCTGTGAAATTCCCGTCTTTACATAATGTCCTGATTTCCTTGGAGCTGTTAAGTGTGACCAACAGTCATCTGTTTGCCGAGAGCAAATGGGACATCAGGGAAAGAAGAGCAAACTAGAGCTAGGCAGCAGTATTTTTTAAAAAATCTGGGGTTTTCTTCAGGCTGGAAGGCAGATGAGTCTTGCAGCCTTCAGAGGAGCAGGTTTCTGGAGCGGCCCCGAACTGCTCTTGAAGTGGAGCTTCTTAAATTGCTTAGAGGGTTTGCATGAGGTGGTTCCTCCTGTGGTTTCAGGGAGCCAAGAGGTCCCATAGGCATCTGTCTGCCTTTGCAAAAAGGGCAACTGGGGACAGAGATGCCTTCACAGATGCATAGTAAACTTAGCAAAGATTCATGTGATTATTTTTTTAACATTTTTTTTTTAAGCAACCATTTCATGTGGACTTCACCATTTCATTTTGCTTTGGCTTCTTAGCTTCATTCTTGCTGCATTTGCTCTTGGGTTGGTGTAGTGGTTCAAGCCCAGCCGGCAACTGAGCCCCACAGCCACTCGCTCACACCCCCGCAGTGGGATGGGGAGAGAATTAGAAAAGTGAGAAAACTCATGGGCTGAGATGAAGACAGTTCAATAGGAAAAGCAAAAGCTGCGCACATAAGCAAAGCAAACCAAGGGATTAATTCCCTGCTTCCCACCAGCAGGTGGGTGCTCAGCCGTCCCCAGGACAGCAGGGCTCCATCACACCTAACAGTGACTTGGGAAGACAAATGCCATCACTCCCAACGTCCCCTGCTTCCTCCTTCTTCCCCCAGCTCTATACATTGAGCATGACGCCATACAGTGTGGGATACCCCTGGGGTCAGTTGGGGTCAACTGTCCCGGCTCTGCCCCCTCCCAGCTCTTTGTGCCCCTCCAGCCTCCTCGCTGGTAGGGTGGGGTGAGGAGCAGAAAAGGCCTTGGCTCTGTGTCAGCCCTGCTCAGCAGCAACAAAACCATCCCAGGGTTATCAATGCTGTTTCCAGCACAAATCCAAACCATAGCCCTGTACCAGCTGCTATGGAGAAC
>BOSO01014864.1:40497-62027 GCA_018403395.1 Gorsachius goisagi | reverse complement strand
GGCTCTTCCCGAGGAGGCGGCGGCGGGGACCGCAGGTTGGTGCCGCTCCGCCGGCGAGGCGCGGGTGCTGGGCTGCGGGGGGAGGCGGGCGGCGGAGCCTGCCCGCGCCGTGCCGGCCCCACCGCGGCCGGGGCAGTGCCCCCCGCCTCGGCGCTCCCGCACGCTGCCGGCGCGGGCGGCGGCGGCTCCGCCGGGCGCCCCTCTCGAAAGGCCCCGGCGCGCCGCCCCCCGCTGCGGCGGCGGCAGGAGGAGCCGCGCCGGGCCCGGCTCGGTCTGGCGGTGCCGGCGGCCGGCGCAGCCCTTTGTGCGCTGGGGGCGGGGGGCGGCCGGGCCGTGCCTGGTGGCGGGGGGTCCCCGGGGCGAGGGGGGGATGGCGGTGGGGAGGGGAAGGGCACAATGGTCCCGGCGGCGGCGCGGCTGGGCCCCGGCTGAAATGCATCCTCCCCTCCCGGGTGAGATGGTGCGGAGTGAAGGAGGCGCAGGCTGGCGGCTGGGAGGATGGGAGCTGGGCTCTCCGCCGAGCCCGTGGGGAGGGAGGGAGGGAGGAAGGATGGGCGCAAAGTGAGAGAGCGGTTTAAAACAACAAGAACAACAACAAAAAACACACCGAGAAGGAAAGCCCGTTTCGGAAGAGCCAGGCTGTACCTGGGGGCACGGCTTGAGAGTGCAAAATGGAGAAGAGCAAACCCTATTGATCTGAGAGCGGCAAGGATGCTGTTGTGCTTGGATTCTGTTCGGATGATGCTGATGGATTTAATAAGCTGCTAGCTAAATCAATAAGCACACTGATTATCCCCTTACAGCTTTTAATACACTGTATTCTAAGGGAACTTTTCTGTTGAGACTGAGCGTTACCTATTTGATGCTTCGCTTGTGTATTCTTCCCTTCCAATACTTCTTTCTCTTCGAACCTTCATCTTCCCTCCTTGATTAGGCAGAGAGCAGCTGTGGAGCGGGAAAGGGAAGTGGCAGAGTTTGCAGTAATCTTGCTGCTCCTTCTTCGAAGCAGTAGTCATCTCATTAGCTCATTGTGTTAGCAAACTCATGAATTTCAAGTCCAGTATAAACTTTGGCCTTTCCTGCTCGGATGGAAATAGGCTGGAGTCCAAGATTGTGTGTTTGCCGTCGGTGAGTTGCTGATACCTACAAGCATGTTTGGGAGGAAAGCCGTAAGCTCTCCACTTGTCTCGGCAGTGTGTTTTTTGCGGTGACGCTCTTCACTTGATGCTCTTTGCTTGAACTACAGGTAGTTTGGGTGGAGTTCAACATAATCACAGATAGATATGTGGTTTGTTTGGGTTTTGGGGTTTTTTTTGCCAAGATTGATTCTACAAGCAGGAAAACCCGTACAGTTCCCATTCATTTTCTTTCAAGACTGTGGCTGTATACAAGATGATGAAGTTAAACGGAGTTGTTGTTGTAACTTGCAGTGAACTCGCTCTGCTGCGGTGAGTGTTGGGCTGTTACAGAGCTCCTTGTGCCGTGAGGATTTTAAATGTAAGTGTTCTGGTCTTTCCTGTACTTTTCACAGGACACTTGGCTTTTGGTTCCCTTCTGTGTACGCTAGTCTTCTTCCCTGTCACATCTATTGTTACTGAACCTTCACGATTAGAATTATGTGCGTTACATTCAATACCTTTTTTCTACCTTTTCTAAGGGCAATCTTATGTACTCTAAGAAAGTCTTGTTATCCCTTTCTCTCTTAATTCCCACCTTCAGCTCTCCACCCTTATACACACACTTAATTTGAGAAAGCAGGATAGAAGACAGTTGGTCTCCAAATATAGCTTGAATTCAACAAGCACAGGGGAAAAAAAAAACCTGACCAGATTGTCCCCACTGAGCATAATTAAAATGGCAGGACCACTTACCAAAACTTTATACTGCAGTTTAACAATACATTGCAGATGGCTCAGCTTGAGGGTGTGTGAGTTGTACCTGATGGGGGCTGAAATCAGAACAGGCTTTAGCTGAGGTAATGTTGGAGAGAAATACGGATGCTGTTTCCTCTTCCCGGTGTGATTTCTTTTATCTCCAAAGAGATGCATTAACAAACAGCTCAGAATACCACTTAAAGTTACAGGGAACTCTACTAGCACAAAGTGTATGTTCTTTTCCCAGCCAGAGCCAAAGCTTTTGGTCCTGTGTTAATCGTCTTACAAAACAAAACTATTGCATAGTCCTGTGCTAGCTTCATTTTTTTTTTTTTTATTTCTGCCTCTGTTTGCAGAAAGATGCATTGTTTTCAAATCCTAAATGGTGTTTTGTTTACTTACAAAACTATTATGGAATAATTGGATTTGAGGCTTACATTCTGTGGGGAACTGGTATGAATAAAGTATTGCTGTTAACTGTAATGAGTTCACCTATACTAAATTTATGATATCCATAAATTATGGTAGGCTGCTTCTACGCTTTATGCAAATGCAAAAAACCCCAAGAAAGGTTGCATTCAGTCTTGTTCCTTTGGCTTATGAGAACATAATTCTTGATAGGAATGGCCAAGATACTGACAAAGACACATAATTATCCTCTGTAATGGCCAAAAATGTCCTGTTCTTTCAGTGGGTTTTTTTAGTGTTAATTTTGAGTGTCGGTGCATGCGTATGAGTCTGTTTATAGTCGGTGCCTGAACAAAGAGCAGGCGAGCAGTCGACTAGGCAATCTAACTTGAGTATTACAAGATAAAGAACAAAAGAGATGACAAAAAACAAAGGGAACCCAAAATTTCATTGTATCTCAGGCTGTCCCACCACCTTCTGGTGCGGAGTCCCTAGTAATAAAGATTCTCTGTCTACACTTGCGTTTCAGGCTAATACCAGGGAACTTTTGCATGTGGGTAGCTCTCAATAACTAATTGGTACCATCTTTTTAAGTAAAACTGAAAGGTAGGGAATTGAGAGGCATTAGAAGGTGTTATCTGGATTTCTTGTTTACCTATGATATTAACCAACAAAAATGAGAAAAAGAAACACTAATCCCAAGGCCTCTGCCATGCACTTGATGAAGATACTCTTAAAAGTGTTACATTAAAAATCAGTTTGCTGTCTGATACGTGATCATGTCAGGATTCCAGGATTGAGTCAGCACCTAATTTGGGGGCTGATTATCACTAGGACACAGGCACCTATAGGCAAAATCAGGATAATCTAGGAAGTGTTTAATTTGTTGGTGCACCAAACAATAATCTCTGCTTCCTATTTTCGCTTATTAATTGCAGAAGTCTAAATTTCACGTGGTTAAAAAGGAAACAAACCCTTGCTTACGTATTTTTTTGATGCTGCTAAAATCAGTGGATACCTGTGATTTGCCTGCAAAATTTCCTTATGCCTCCAAGTCTGGACATGTTTAGGAGCATGCAAGACCTGACAGTGATGCTGGGCACTTCCAGCTGCTAAACACAAGTCGTAGCAAAAATGAAAGAAATGCTTGTCTCTCTTTGTAAGGACTAAGCTATGAGTGCTGCCTGTGGGTCTGGTCTTTCACAGCAGCACCTCCTTCTGCTATGTCTTCACCTGTAGCTGTCTGAGCTTACACGGGTTAGCGTAACTCTGTGGTGTAGTAGACAGGCTGTTCATCTTGGGAAGCAGTAGGCTTGGGTTCTTGTCCTTGTCCAAATGAGTATTTGGTGTTGTAAGAAGGAACCGAGAGCCACAGGGACTCTTTTTCTGTCTGTAAAACCATGCAAAATGCAGACAGTTTTATTAGGAGGGGGTGGTCACTGGCTGTGCCAGGGTACCCTGGTGCATTACCAAGGAAGTGCTGGCTGAAGGTTATGATACCTTCCAAGGAGAAGGCCAGGAAAGATGTATTGAAAGGATGTACAGCTCAAACTACATGAGGATGCTGCCTGTCAGACTGATGGGCACAGGAGCGGATCTGTCTCGCCTTTCTGTTTCATGCCTGTGTCTTATGAGGGGGTTGGCATAGTCTTGGCACCCTGAACTTCCCCTAAAGTGGTTGATCTCTACCAGACATGCACCTGGGGAAAGCTGGGATTGCTGGCGTATTTCCTTGCTGTGTTGTGCTATTGGTAAATCAGCCCAGCTGGTCATGTTGGGGGTTTTTTTGTTTGTTTTTTGGGGTTTTTTTTTTAATTCTCCTTGTTGCTGTTCTCAGGCATGCAACTTCCTCAGTGCGTTTTCTAGGGAGATCAGGAATGTAATTTTGGGCTGCCGATTCCCCTGAGAACCAGGGAACTTGGGACTCTGGCTCTGTAAGGCTTGCTACTGCAATGCTGCATTTTTTTTTGTGCACCTGTAGGTGCCATTTCCTTGGTGGAGAGTTAGGATGAAATAAAGATGAGAAGCAGCTTTCTGCCACATCTTGAATGGAGAATGGAAGCCAGGGTACTGACTAGCCCTAATACTGTTGTTTATCTTGCAGTAGTATCAATAATGTGCTGTTTGCTTTCCAAACAAAAGATGTGGTCTATGTCCCAAAGAGTTTAAAGATCCTTTGAAGCTTTGTGTAGTGGAAATGGTAGTTCTCCCAGCCAGATCAGTCTCCACCGTGGGTACAACCTTGTTGCCTAATTGTGATTACCGCTGTAGTTTGAGACTGCTCAAAAAAAAAAAAAAAGCTTGTCCTCGAAGTAGGCGTTGAGCTCTTTATGTTTTATGGGTATGAAGGGGCATCTAGATTCCCCATACATTTAGAGCGATGTGCTAGAAATTTTCCTTACGGAAGAGGTGGATCCGAGTGTATGGCAGAACATCTAGAATCCGATACTTCCTCTGTATTTGTGTATTCGTAGGAAAAAACTATTTAAAACCTTTACAGTGTTTCTGCATCAGTGTTAAGAGCTCTTTAATGGTCAGGCATAAGCAGTGTGACATTGGCCTCTTTCTGTGTGTAGCACCTCTTCTCACTTGCTGTAAAGGAAATGCGATTTCAGTGAAATTTTTAGTTGCCTTTTTTTTTCCTCTTCTTGTGCGTTAGCATTACTTAGGTAATTATAGTGTGTTTGTTAGGAGCCCCGACAGCCTAAACTGAGTTCTTTTTCAAAAATGCAATGTTTCCCTTAATTAAGAAAGACTAGAAACAGCACCTGAATCTGTTAACTAAATAGTCAAAGTTGATATCTGTTTAAGATATATTAATGAGCAAACCAAAATACGTTTCCGACTAAAGTGTTGCCCAGAGTAAATGAGCTTTTGTGAGGCTTTTTTGTGGAGAAAAATAATATATGGTTGCTGCAACTGTCACACATACACAGTTCTGCAAAATTCCTGTGAGATCTTTCCAAATTCTATGGTATTCAGAACAATAGCCACTATTTCTTCTTCAAAGCTCTTCAGAGATGTTAAATAATCCTTGTGACAACCCTATGAAGTGAGTATTGTAGTAATTTTTTATGGATGGCAAAACAATTAGTCGGCATTGTCTCCAGCTGTACAGTGAAAGTGGGATTTTCAAAGTGCCCGTGGCTTGGCCCGCCGCTAAAACTTGTGGTTGTGTGAGCGTGTCTTTCTGCCTCTTCTTCTAGCTGTAGCTGTGCTGGTGAAAACATTTTGCAGATGCAGTGGTCGTCAGCATACGGGTGCGTGCATCAGGCTGGACCCTACGCGTCCTCATAAAGGATGAGTTGAGCTTGTTCTGGATTATTCTGCCCATGGTTACTGGCATCGCTTCTCGGAGGAGAGATGTGCAGAGCTCTTGGCTCTGCTGGTGTCTGTAAAGTTTGTCCACGTGTGAAAGTTGGGCTGCAGAGCACAAGTTTGCTCATTCGTGGGATGACGTCCTGGTCAGACTCTTCCCTCCAGGCTCTTGCCAGGCTGGGCTTGCTCAGGGTTACAAGTTGCCTTGAGGTTGGGCTCCTAACTCCCTTTGATGCCAAAAGGCTGCAGACCCAGCTGTTTTCTTTGCTACGTGAACACCAATGGTATCTGCAAGCTGAGGGAGGTAAGTTCCTGTTTGGGTCAGACCAGCATCGCAGCTTTTCTGCACAGCCTGGCTTTGGTTGCTGACATATGTGTTCCTCCTCTTCTCCACCACCAGCTCTGCCTGCTGCCCTTCCAGGAGTTATAAATGCCACAGCAGATGGCTTGGGGAGGCAGCGTCTGTAATTATTGTTTCAAAATTTGCCTAAGCTTGACTCTGTACAAAGAATGCTTTTTTTTTTTTTTCTCCCTGGAGATACCAAGTTGTTGGTACTTCAAATGCAGATTTGGTCTTTTCAGGGGAACACGATGGTGGAAATGTGTGCATTATGTGCTGGTTCAAAACCAGCCCATCTTTCCTCTTAACATAATTCATATGATGGTTTAGTCTTACCAGTTTTCGGTCTTTTCCTGCTGGCTCAAGCTTTTTCAGGTTCCTGGTAGTGATATAGGCTAGATTGCTTATGGACCCAGATTTTGCTAATGGCTGACACACCATTAAATAACACAGCTATAATCAGTTTATTTGATAAAGGGTGGTTTTTAAACCCATTAGCCTGACTGGTAGCCTTCTATCAGGTTTCAGTGCGAACGTTATTCCTCCTCCCTGCTGAGCAGAGATGTGCGGCTATATGGTTGATGCATGCATCTTTAATGCCTAACGCAAGCGTTCATCTCCCAGTGACAGTTGTGATTTGACTGATCCAAGGTTATGCTGCTCAGCATGTACTTTTCCATGGGCCCCCTTACTCCAGATGCCTTCCTGGAGTCTTGGGCTCCCTACCAGTGTGATGAGCTGAACTTCTCCTCTCGCATCCATCTGGTGCCTATGGCCCTTGGCTTATTAACCATATACCCAGCCTCTGCTTTGAGTTGTGAGAGGGCTGAAACCGAAGGGAAAGAAAGGTTTTCATTTCTTGAGGTCAGTGAAGATGCTGTGACCCAAACCACCCAGGCCTGCTCAGCAGTGTCGTTTTTCCTTCTGGTGGCCACAGCAGAGGGTGTTGCCTCTGGTTCCTTGAGCACCTTCCTGGACTTGCTCACGGTACAGAGTGTTGGAGCCCCTCTCTTTCTAGGGAGCACGAGGCTCTCGTCTCTGTTTCAAAGATTTTTTTTTTATTTATTTATTTTTAAAATTCACTTTGCCTGTAAAGTACCTTTGGCTAAAATCATAAGCAGCAGTGGGAATTTGGGCCAGATTCCAGATCCTTACTGATTCACACCCCCCCACCCCATTTCCAGTGAAATATCCTTATTGTTGGGATTGTAGGATTGAGGTGGCTCCTGATATTTTGTGTTCTGAGGGTTTTATCTTGTATTTTGCTTTCCTGGCCAACCCATGGCAGGGGGACAGTGCCATGCCTTTTAGCAGTCTCTGTTCATAACTAACTCTTCAGAAAACATAAGTGTTTTTCATGTTGAATTTGTGTATGGTATCGCTCTTATCTGTGGAGAGGACAACTGTTTGAAAATAGGTGTTTCATACACAGCTATACATGACCTCTGTTAAGAATTGAGGTGGCTTAATCTGAAATATGATGTACTTTGAGTAATTCAGTTTGCTTTTTGTTGTCTCGAGTTGGTTTTGACGGTGGAAACTGAACCGGCTAGCTTAACTCTCCAGTTGCATTTTTTCCCCAATGTCTTTCTGCGATGGTACAAGACCTATCGCTGCCAAATGCTGCTGGATTCCTTTCAAGCTTTCCTGCCCAAATACTCGTCAGAAAACACTCAACGAGCCCCCCTCCCACTGCCTGCTCTTGAAAGGACTGAGTTTGCATTCATTTTCTAACAACCTTACAGCAGCGTGTCTTAAGCTGAACTCCCAAGGCAGTGGCACTTCCACCTTGGCTGCAAATCACTAGATGCTGGGAAATTAGGCAGCAGCAGAATTGCAATGTGCTTGCCCTGGTCCTCTGCTCTTCCCTGGCCGTCAGCTGCCGGCTACTGCTGGGGACACGTCGTGAGATGGGCTGGACCTTAGCTCTGACCTGCTACAGGCGTGCTTGTTTGCTGCCTGGGTCCTGCTCAGCCCTAGAAAGGGCATTCAGCTTTGCATTTGAAATTAAAGCTTTGGTTAAAAATGGCGTTGCTTCAGCTTGCTTGTTGCAGCTGTAGCCATGGCTGTGAATTGAGGACCGTAACTTAATTCATGGGAAAGGTTTTTGGAGCATGTAGTCTTAGAATGAAGATGTGTCCGTTAAATATGTAGGTATCCTATGAGTTATATACTGCTAGCAAGCTCTCCTGGGTGCAGCTCTGCCTATACCAAAGTCCTCTTCATGGTACTTTTCTTTTTTTAATTTATAAGCTTTTGCTAGGAACTTACCAGTAAGGAAATAAGCTTTACTGGCTGAAAAGTTTCATTTTGGTCTCTGTGTGGTACGTTTTTTATGGTATACTCCAGTACCCTGCTGGAGTGGTATATTGGCTTTTTAGTAGCAGTATCATGCTGGAGAAAGAGAGCTGACCAAAGTAGTGGTGATATTAAAGGGAATTTTATGTGGTAGCTTGGAAAGCAGGCTTTGTAGCTCTCCAGGATCCAGAGGTAACATCAGCTTTACTGGAAAAGAAACCCCAAGTTTCCTTGTTTTGCTGTTTACCTAGTAAGCTGGCATTCTCAGCATCATCTTGGTTATATTCCACAGTAAAAAACAGATAGATGGTGTTCATCATCATCGAAATTACGGGACCTGCTGTATGTCTTGCCTTATTCAGGTAGCATGCCTGTACCTCTCTTTACAGCAAAAGAAAGTGGTATAATCCTATTCTTTCTTTTTCTTTTGCATTTTTTTTTTCTGTCAACTTTATGTCCTAAACCTTAAACATTTTCTACGAATGCGGTTACCTCAGCATTTGTCAAGCACCCATATGGTAGGTCTAGTTTGAAGGTTGAACCTTTGGTTTTCTTTCAAGGCATCACATGTGGAAAGGCAGTTCTTTATGTCCGTCTGCACTAATTCTTCCGACACCAATTCAAAAGCTGTCTTGATGGATCCCAAAGGAAGCTATGAAGTACTGGGAAGGGTTCTCTATGGATAACTTGGCTTGCTGGGCCTGAGAGAGGCAGAGGATGTGGTTTTGTATGAAGGAAGCAGGCAGAAGCTTCACTGCACTTGGTGTTGCATTTGAAATTAGCACTGGTTGCTCCTTCGCACCCACTGGTGCCGTGAAGGCAGGCACATCCATTGTGGACATGTTTGGGTTTATAATGGCAGAGTGAAGACTTGCTTTTCAGTGAAGGAACATCCAAAAAGAGTGTAGGTTTCAGATTGGTTTAACGAGCATTTCCTTAGCTGATTTATTTTAATAAAACTTTGCCTAGACAGCTTTTCTTAATTGAATATTTAAGCAAGTTGAAAGCAGGCGTTTTACTGTCTCTCTTTAATTTGTGCTGATACATGGTTTAGCATAATTATTTTTTAATATCCTCTCTAAAAGTATGGTGCCCTTGTCCTCTTGACCCTACTCCTTCAAGAAAAAGTGGATTTAATTTGTTTGGAGAGAAATGTCTACTGTATCACTATTCTGTGAGGAGACGTGTGGGAAGGGTGGGCTTGCTGGAAAAATCACTAGCTTTTAAAGTGATGGGTTCAGGCCAAAAAACTTTAAGAATGGCCTGAAGCGTACTGGGGTGTTTGTAAGCTCCCTTTCTGAACCTCATGAATTCAGTTCTAAAAATGAACCTTGCAGTATTATGCAGATGCTTTGGTTTTACTGGGTGACCAATGTATGGCTTTCCTTCTCCCGCCCCCCCATCCTCCAGCAGGCCTGTCCTTTTCTTGTTGATGGGCATTAACTTACCTGATATCCAGGTCCGTGAAGAAGGAACAGAGCCGTATGCTTGTGTGTTCAGGTTTCTGCCTGATCCAGCGTGGGGAGTAGTGGAATAGTGGAGTACTCCTGGGTGGGAGCATTTTGTCACAGGGCAGATAAAACTGTCTGCTTACCTCCTCTGTAGTTGGCTCCTTGCTCATCTCCAGTGCAATAGGAATATCAACACTGGAAAAAGGTTGGCAGCATCTTTTCTAATGGGATTGCAGTTTAGTCTGGAAGGGAGGAGTCTCTTTGCTGGTACTCTTTATCGTTCTCTTTGAGTAAGATCACCCACAATAGCAACAGCCTCAGTTTTTGGTGATATCATTGCCTACGATCATTTGTGCCTCTGTACTTACACTGGAGTTTCTTCTTTAATGCTATTCATTAACACAGCTAGGTTGGCAAAACATCTAAGGGGAAAGAAAGCCCTGGGCTTGCCTGTATTCCTACTAAATACATGTTTTGATAATAACCAAAAATGTGCTTCCACTTTGCTGTTTGCAAACTTGAACGTGAGTCAGTCTTAAGTGGTTGCAAAAAAACCCCCCAAACCCAACCCCAAACCCTTATCTCTGATGCCAGAAGAAAAAAGCAAGCACACTAGATGGGGATGTATACATACTCCTGAAAAATGGTTCTACTCTGCATGAGCTGGACTACGGCATGCAACTGAAGGCATCACCTTTTAAGAAACACCTCTTCCTGCAGACAAAGCTCTAAGAAAAATTGAGTACAGAAAAATCACAGGGATGTCTTGAAAACATTACCAAACAAAGTTTTACAGAATGAAGGTTGCTCTATGTAGAGAACACCTGAACTGCTCTCTGTGCCTGCTGTAGAGAGGACAAGAAGTTTCGGATTTAAGATGCAGACGGGAGAGCTGGAAAGCTTTGGAAAAAGCTTTCCGTTGCCAAATGAGAGTCGTGAAATCTCTGTTGCTGGAAAGAACTCGGAAAGAAAAGATCCTGGCAGATGCCTGTGGGAAGGGTTGGGGTTTGGTGCTCCTGCGCTGGGGACTGGAGTGCTGGGTCCCTGGTGGGAAATCCACCCTTAAGAAATGTGGGCAAGGGGCAGGGAGGAGCCAAACAACGTAAGTTCTGTCTGTCCCTGCTCATCCCTTGTGTTGCCTTGCGAAAACCAGGTGGGAAGGGGTTGGGGAGCAAGAAATTAGTGTTCATAATGAAGTTAAAGGTGATGAAGAAGCTTGGCTGTCAAAGGTTGGGGACAGCTGGGTTAGGTGACCTCTTGAAATCCCCTTCAGCTGCACACACTGCAATTTTATTTTGGTAGCGACTCATGGTCCAAACCTGCTCTGCTCTAGGAGACTCAAATGCTGCGAATTCCAGCACAGGGCAATGCTGATCAATCTGTGCATCGGACTGAATGACCCCAGGAAGGGTATTGGTATTTTAGCTTTTCTGACAAGGTGTCCTTTTAATTAGTGGCTGCCTCATATCTTCCTCTTCAAGTGTGTGAAAACAATTAACTTGTGGTCCACGTTTGTTCCATGCAGAAGGTGGAGCAAAGCCTTGAGGATGTTGACCTCCCAGATCAGCCTGAAAACTGGAGCCTGAACCTAGCTACTGCAAAGGCTGTGGTGCCTGTTTCCTTTGGTTTGCTATTTTTCAGCCATTCAGCTCTCAGTGAATTTCTGTGGCACAAAATTAATTCCTGACAACCAGCCAAAGTACCTTAGAGTCGCTCTGGCCAGAAGCGGTAACTACCAGCAATGCGTGGAGGGCACGGAACAAAAGCTGAAAGGCTGGGTAAGCCTCACTCAGAAGCTAGCTGGTATGTGCCCGCAGAATTTCAATGCAAGCACGGGTTCTCTCTACAACAGAGCGCTGCTTGCCTTTTCGGTATTACAGCCACTGCACCAAGCTGGTGGGTGCTGCAGTAGTTTTGCAGAATGATAAGCAATGAATTAGAATCTGAGTCAAGTTCCTGGCTCCCTTTACTGGCAAATGCTTTGCTAGCAAGTATTAGAGACGAAGTACCAGAAAATTTATGGACTGTGATGGTCTGTCACTCTGTATGAAGAGAAAAGAAATACCATCCAGCTTCCTGAAATGCTTTTTTATATGTAGTATGCCTAAAATTGTTTGGCAGGACACACGGTCTTTGCGTGTTGGTAAAACACAGGCGATCTAGGATGCTCCACACAAGGAACCTCTCGTTCTTTGAGTTCTCTCCCCAGCAATGGCCATTGCCTAACCTCAGCAGTGCTGAGCTGTCATTGAGTGTGTCTGAAAAACTCACCAAAACCGTGTATATCTTTAATATAGATGAGACACAGCTTGCCTCCTTATGACCACGAGGAGCTTCAATCTTCCTGTCACTGACTATGGAGCATGTGCCTAGGTAGGAGAGGCAGAGCTAAGATAAACTGAGCCTCTATTGAATGACTCAATAGCTGTCGGGGGAATTTGTAATGCGCTGCTTTTTAAATGCCATATGCTCTTATGAGAGGGGAGCCCTGCTGTGTTTCTGCCTTAATTCTGGAACAACATTAAAATGAGATTCTGTATGTTGGAAGCATTTTGGATGTTACTGTTTGGTAAATGGACCTCGTATCTTGGAAGACTCGGTCTTTTGCAGATAACGTAATACATGGAGTTCACAAATCTGTGTAATCCTGTGGAATTACATCTATGAGAGAGGGTATAAACAGCAGAAAGCCAGTACCTGCACTTTGCCATACACACTTGCTCTGGCTAGGCAGTGAGTCCTCATTAGCTACGTGCTTCTAAATCCAAGAATAATTGTTAAATTAAAAACTTGCACGGATACAGGTCCTCTCTGCAGGGGTGTCTGTCTGACAGCAGCTGTGTTTAACGAGTTCTAGTGGTGCCAAGCACATACAACTTGCTTGGAAAGTGGGGACTTTTTTCCCCACTGAGTTTTTTGCTTGAAACTTTAGCTTGCAGATTGTCTCTAGAAGAGGGTGGATCTTCTCAAAGAGGTGAATTTGTGCATCTCCAACTTATCTTGATCTCTTGGTGTAATTTTCTCTTGTTCACCTCCTCCTCCTCTTCCTCATTTCATCCCACTTGTAGGCTTTGTCAGGGCTTTTTTTTTTTTAAGCGTGCGATTCAGTTGCCAAATTACAGTAACGAGCAGGTAAGTTTAATCCTGCGTTGCATGGTAGATGAAGTAATTGTACTAGCAACGCTCAATCTTTGTGCATTTCATTTTTGTATTTACAGTGCAATTAGATCGGGTTTTCTTTATTGTACCTCTAACCATTTTTTGTCTGTACTAGACATAGGTGAGGAAGGGAGGGAGAAGAGGAGGAGCACAAAGGGAGTGGAAAGGGCATTTAACTGTTCCTGGGTTTTCTTGGATTTACGTTTACATAAGCGTGTCTGCCTCCGGTGGGGGCTGTGGTTCTTCTCTCTCAAGTCCATCGTATATGTAAGCTGAAATCCACATTTGGGTAGATGCTTGCCATTATTTCAGCTACGAATTAAGCTGGTGGGTTTTTGGAAAGGGTCTTGGCTGAAATAGAGGAGGGTGTTGGGGGAGATGCTGGGGGGGCTGTGCAGGTTCATCAGTTCAGCCCGCCGCTTTCTGGGACTCCCCGTTGCCTGCCTTGCTCTGAATTCCTGCAGCACATCTCTCCTGGCCTCGCGTACTGCTTCCTGGGATCTGTCTTTTAGACCTTGAATTTGCTCTTTGTCAAACTTCTTGACTTTCTCCACCAGGAACTCGTGGACTTGTTTCTGGTGCTTCTTCCTTCTGTACCCTGCCAAGGCATTTTCTGCTGACTTATCAGAGGGTGAGAGGCTAGGACTGTTCTCCAGAGGGCTCTCACAGGCATTTAAGAGCTGTTACCCATTTTTTAGGATGGCAATATCTCTTCTTTTTCTCTGGAGTCCTAGTTTGCTGCTTCAGGTCTGGATGCAATCCTAATTTATGTAGAGATCCTATCTTAAGACTTGTTCAGATGTTAATTTAGCACAGACAGCTTTGCAGTTCTTGCAATAGAAATGGTAGTTTCTGCATGTGGAGGGAGCTGTGTAAGCTTGCTAAAGACCCTGGTTATATTGGCCAGTTCTTGACTGCAGCCTTTTTAGTTGTTTGGTGAGAGGTTATTTTGGGAAGATGACTGTAATCGGGTCAAAAATCAAACTTCACCCAAGGCTGATTTATTTTGTATGGGTACGTTTTAGTTGTTGGGCATTGCTCACAATAGAAGTTGGAAGAACTAAAGTGTTCAAACTGATTTTTATGAGTGGTCTTTCCTGTTGGTGATGTGTAGCTTTTCTGACATGGCTTCATTTCAGATTCCTGAACTCTACTTACTATTCTGTATTTTGTTTCTGTTTCGTATTTGTACTTTTGACTGTCTAACAGAAATGCTTTGGTGAAAGTAATAAAGCCCAAAGGGGAATAAAAACATTTCCTTTTGGCTTAATTTTTTTTTCTATAAATCAGCTATGGCTATGTTTTGTTTTGACCTATTTCATTCCTAGTATGAATATCAGCTATGGCTATGTTTTGTTTTGACCTATTTCATTCCTAGTATGAATTTGAAATTTAAAGTCCTGCCAGTGAGTAAACTTAATAAAACACTTGGGTAAGATAAGATAGAGTACTTGGAGGCTTAAGCCACGCTTATGTCTCACCTTTTGTTCATGGTACCATGGTGGTTCCCATCAGTAATCACAGTGGCCTTGGAGAACGGGGTAGCAGCTCTGTGCAGGTAGAAAACGCTTTCTGAAAGTGTGCGTATCAGATAGTTAATGTCTATAGTTAATGTCTTTGATACCTAAAAACAATTTTTTTGAGTTCATGATGTGTGCTCTTTCATATTGGAGCCTGATTTTGCTCTTTTTATTAAAAAAAGAGAAACTGCCATGATCTCTCACGAAGAGATAGTAGGGAATAGTGTTGTAAATCCCTTGATGTGTTGTGAAAGCCTTGTCCTTTCATGCCGCTATCTTCTATTTGCCTTCTGTGCAGCTTAGTTTTTAGTGTGTGCTCTTCCTCTTGCGGTCACTATTCTCAAAAGTTTCTTCAGTTACTTGTCAGACCAATACCTTGCGAAGTATTCCAAATATTTACTCTGAGAAAGCAGTTTTCTTTCCTGCACACTGAAACTGTGTGGCCATCCACCTGATGAATTGGCTGGAAGGGGGGTAACGTTGAGGGACTGGGCTGATCCTAAATCCAGTTGTAATCTCTGCTTTAATTAAATGCTGTAGGCGCTAGTGGGGCGACTCAGGTATCAGAACATCTAATGCTGCTTTAGGCACTCTAGGGTATTTCTTCTGGCCTGGAACCACCACTCTGAAAGGGTACAGGTTTCCTAATGGTCTGGTGTCACATCTGCCAGTCCCACATGGATGCTGTGGATGTATCTTGGAAACGGCCTATGTTTAGAAACCTAGATCTTTTCCGTAAGTGTTGGTAAGAATTTCAAGGAATGATTTTTTTTTTTTTCCTGCCTGTTAACCTAGAAGCCTTCATAACTGATGGGCCTTTCCTCAAACCTGATCTGTATACGTCTTTTAAAGCCAAAACCCTTAAATACCAATAAGCAAATACGTACATCAGTGTGTGAATTCAGTTTGAGATTATTTGACTCTTGTGAAGATGTAATTTCATTGCTATAAGCCTTTTTAAAACTGCTCTGAAATTAAGATCTCGGAGTAATCTATAATAAAGGAACGTTCCATGGGTTCAGCATTGCAGAAATGCAGATGTGTAAGCGTATGTATAGTGTGCCTTCAAATGCATATCCTTATGGGACTACAAGTGCTGTAAACCTTTAAAAGACATGTGCAGATGTGGTGCTTAGGGACATGGTTTAGTGGTGGGCTTGGCAGTGTGAGGTTAACAGTTGGGCTTGATGGTCTTAAAGGTCTTTTCCAACCTAAAGGATTCCATGATTTTCACTGTTGGCAGGATCAAGATTTTTATTATGCATTAAATAGTTTCTAAGCAGCTGAGCAAAGTAGCATCTGGTTGTTTGCTTTCTTCTCTGTTCCTGGCTGCAGTGTCATACCCGTTTTAATGAAATAGCACGCTGCTGCTCTGATGAAGGCAAAATGAGTGAGGTAGTGAATGGATTGGTATGGTTAGAATTTTTTTCCCCCCTGGTTTCCCACTGTCCTTTAGCACAGTACTTCCTAACTACATTGGAACACAGTGTGATAGTTTTGAAATAAATCTGATGTTCTAAAGAAACAAGAAAACATCTCTGGAGGTTTCTAGCTTTGGAAAAATATTTGTCATGTGAAGAGCAAAGTCATTCCCTACCAAAATGTACTTGCATTTTTATGCTTTCCAATCCTCTGTTACTCATTAAAACACTCAGATACATGTTTAAGTCCTCTTGATTTCAAGATGCCCATGTGTCCTGAATGAGGCTGCTTTATTATTGCTATTATTATTATCATCATCATTCATAAAGAGTATTTTGGACTTTGGTAAAGGGGCTGTAGTTGTGAAACCACGTTAGAATAGAAAATATGACAACCATCTTGAGCTGTGGAAAGAATTATTAGTGTGGATATTAGGAGGAAGTCCAGCCTCTGGAAAATAGTCACATCAATGGTGCAAACTCAGGTAAGATTCATGGAGTCTCTTAATGTTGTTGAGCTTGGTAGATGAGTGCCTATCCGAAATACAGGTGGTGGAAGTTACTTGGTCACTAAGCATTCAGTTTTTATTAAAACTCCTTGTATGCAGGTGCCTATAAATGGTCTATGTAGATTCAGTTGTTTATTATTTTTGAATAAGCATTTAAAGTTTTAAATACCTTTCCAGGAGTGAAGGCTTACAGTGGAAGGAGAAAAGGGGTTTTTTAGTATATATTCCTTTTCTCTCAATTTTTTCCATGTCCAAGAAAAAGAGAGGAGCATAGTTGGCTATTTTGAAGAATCAAGTAATAGGCAGAGATTTAAGCCTAGAAATACAGAATTAGAAACCTTCACCCCATCTCAGAAACCCATGCCCATTGCTGTAGTAACCAGCACTTCAAATGATGTTTAATCCAGGTTATTGCACTGCTGAAAAACAAACTTCCTTTTGTTCGGAGAGCATCAAATGCTTGCTGCAGTTGTAGTTAATGTGTCTGATTTCAGAAGAAGGTGCTTATTTTTGGGGCTTCTTTGTCTAAAAATCAGCGAATACTTCGTATATGGGTCAAAATACATTCTAGTCACCAGTATGTAAACTGAAAAGCAAAAAAGCCTTCCTTTCTTACTTACAGCATGTTGTAACATTGTAATGAAATGGATGAATAATACTATAATTTGCGCTTTTGAGATAGTTCAGAAGCATGTTTGAGGATTGTAATCAAACGCTGCTTTGTGGCGCCGCTGGCCGTGGGGCTGAGCGTGTTTCCGGGGCTGGATGCAGCTCGGGTAGGAGGTGTCGGCGGAGCCTGCAGCACTGTGTGGTTGGGGCTGGGCAGGGGGGCAGGACACCGGATTGAAAAGCCAAGCGTGGCGAAATGTGCTTGTGAGAAATCGTAACCGTTCCTTCTGGCCGTAAAAAGCACTCGGAAAGAGAAATCTTCCCATACTGACTTGTGCCGGTCAGTAGAGCTTGCTGAAGTCTGTGATGGTATTTCTGAGATTCATCTGCCTGCCTGTGGCCTCGGTGATCCAGAGGGCATTTGTGTGTTTGCTTTACCTGTGCACTTTACCCTGATTATGTGACGTTTCAAAATGGTATTTATATTTTAAGCAACATGAGATTGTGGCTGGATCTTTGAAGGATGTGAGTGGTGGCGTGCACCTGTAAGGGTCAGTAAATACTTGCTGTTCCTCTCCGCACGTGCTCCGCACCAGCGTGGGCTGGTGCCAGCCATTTTAGCAATGCCTTCCTAATCTTTTGTCATAGTAGTGGTGTGTGTGGCTGGACGCATCTGGCGGCAGCAGGGTGTGCAAACACGCAAGCGTCTGACCAGCTGTCTCTTGTGCCAGTGGTGCCGTGGGGCGCTTCATCTGCGAAAGAGCCCCCGGATTAAGGAGAGGGCCTGAACATGGAGTTGGCCATCGCTTTAGGCCAGCGAGCCCGAGCGGTGCGAGGTTATGCCGTGTGAGGTGCAGGCATGGGGTGAAGTCAGGGAGGCCTCGCTGGCTGCCTGTGTGCCTGGAGGCACTGGCCCTTTTGGGTGCCTCTGCTCCTGGAGCAGCAGTCCCCATGGTGGGTCAGCCGGCAGCGCTTCTCAGGGACCTCTCCGAGACAACCCGAGCCTGTCTGCTTAGGTTCTGCAGGTCTTTGGTGCTGCAGGATTACCTGTTATCTAGCACGAGTGGTGCGACCTTATTTCTCAGTTTGCTAAAAGTGGATTGGGATTTGGTATTTTAAGGTGATGATTGTGCTGGGGGGCGAGGTGAAGCTGGGAACTGGCAAAAGGCAAGCTGTGACACCCCTAGGTGCCGCCTCTGAAGTGTGCATGAGGTCTTAATCCACTTAAAGCTGAATGCACTGTACTTAGGATGCTCTGTCAACATAGAATTTTATCTTCCACGTGCCAATAAATATTTTAACCTTTAATTATTCATATTGTTTTATTGTTTTTGGGTTCTCTATTCCTGAAACAGCAATTCTTTTTTAAATCTCTCAGCCACTTAGGAAATGGTGTCTTTAGGTATGAATTTCTGTTTCTCATGAGGATAATGAGGAGCCAGTTTTTGCATCCCATGATATGTGGAAATAAATGAATATGATGGGTGTAGAGAGGCATCTTGCTTTTTAAAAAAATTTTTAAAAATCTTAGTTTCTTAGTAGGCTAGGAAGTGGCTCTACTGTTCCATTTTAGCCTCTTGGGGCATCTGGGAAATGAGAATGAGAGGAAACCTTACCCCTATGCTTAGGCTGACAGCGAGGTTTGAAAACAGGCTTCTGATGTGTAGATGCCATGATTCTCTTGTATGGAGCTTGAAAGCAGGCAGTCTTACTGCAGCACCCAAATCTGTAACATTGAAATAAAAATAAAAAGCCTGGCTCCTCAGTAATTGACTGTTTGTTTCTCTTTTTCCTTTGCCCTTCTTTGTCTTTAAATTTTTTTTTATTTTCTTTCTATGTATAAAAAAACCCCTGGCTCATTTGGACGATGTTATTTTCTTATGTCAATGTCAAATGTCGTGTTATCTTTTTTCCTTTGATTTTAAAATTTTAAAAACCGTGCTGTGAAATTAATCTGAAAAGCAGTGGGTAGATGAAAAAGGAATACTCTTTTTGACACAAGTAATGGAGCTCCCAGGAGCAGAGCGATTGGAAGCAGGGGGAAGCATGCACGCGAGAAGGAATGAATCTCTCTGACTGTGCTGTTTTAACACTTAAAATCCTTTCTGCATGGGGCACAAGAAAACTGCCGGCTGTCTTTAGTGTTCAGCAAGAACTACTCCCCTTTCCCTGAGTCATTTGAGTATATCTATACATTAGCAAGGTGGTGTTCTGTCTCTTCTCCCAACACCTGCAGAGTGAACACTGGGACCACTTCATGCAGTGTGGGGATCACTGAGCTGATCTGGAGCAGCACTGCACAAGTTGTAAATTTGGGACTGGGGAGAGGCGAACGAGTCTTTGAATGTCTACTGAGGGTTTTTTTGTTTTTTTTTTTTTTTTAGTCTGCATTTTTTGTGTTTTGCTCTTTAAATCCTGGGTGGAAGAAGCTGTGTGGATGAAACATAAATGTAGGTGGAAGCAAAAGGGGATGGGGATGTACCAGAACACACACACACACCCCCCAGCAATCTTTACTTCCCTAAGACTTTTATGAGGCTTGTTATCCCTGAGTTTTGCTCATGACTTTTTATGTACATGTATGATGCTGGTGCATTTTCTACCTTTTTCTGCCTAATGATAGTGCTCAGTTGCAGAAAGTGTCAGCTTTTATGCAGTGCTTATCCACTCAGAAGTTTCTTTTTGTGTGTGTCTTGCTGGCTGTGATTTTTTAGGGCAAAGCTAGGAGTAAACTCGGATCTGATGAGGGAATTGATCCCTCTGTCCACCTCCCCCAGCAAGTTACCATCCCACGCCTAGCAGAGGTGAGAGAAGTGTGCTGTGCTGCCCTAAATAAACGTATTTGCTGTGTTCCGAGAGGCTGATTGCTTTCATTGATAGAGCTGTAAGCGAGACAAACCAGCCTGCTTTAAAGCCTCCATGGCTAATGAATTGGTCAGTACATTTTGATCTGTCCTATATAGTCTGCCGCCTTAGCTACCCTCACTTATGGAGTTCAGATCTTTACACCATTATGTGGCAAACCCTTTTAATTTCGTCACTGTTATTTGATCCTGTAGCTATTGCTTGAAGAAGCCGACAGAGAGCCCAGCCAGGTAGCCCCTTGCTTCCTGCACTTTTGTGTATCGATACCTGGTGTCCTGGTGTCTCCTTTCCTTTTGCATACATAGATCACAACGCCTGCACACATCCGATCCCCCATAGAGCTGGTGTCCAGGTGAAGTTGTGCTGCTGTACCTTGTCACGGAGCTTGAAACAACGAAGTAAATAAACAGCTGTATTGATCAAGGCAGCTTGCAGAGGAATACAGTGGCTTTAAAAGAGCATCTACTTCCACATTTCATCTGGACAGGGGATCACTAAGGATTTGTCACCTGGAAGAATCGGGCTGTGTGTGAGTGTGACTGGGGGCGTGGTTTAGGTTTAGCATTTTTCTGGCTTATTCTCATGTCGCATCGTGTACTGCCTACACAATGCAAAGCCGGTCAGAGTGCCGCATGGCAAGCTGGACCTGGGTTCTCTGATAAAGAGAATTCTGTGCTTGAAGAACTCACCCTTGAAGTACTCAGTGATCTGAGGAACAAACAAAGTTGTCACCTTTTCCCTCATGGCCCCTCCTTGCTCGCTCTCCTGCACAGAATTGGTTTCTCTTCTTCCGTTTCTCTTGTTCCATTTCTTTTCTTCCTCCCACACATCTTCAGTAAAAGAAATAAAATCAGTATATATGTCCTTTTGTTTTCTCTTTTTAGGCTGCTTTTACTCATTCTACTTCATTACCAGTATGCTTTATTTCCCTCTGTATCTTTTTCTGTACTTTCTCTTACTTTTCCTGCCCCTTTTTCATTCCCCAGCCACTTCATGCACCCACCCCTTGGGTTCTTGAGTCACAAGCCAAAGGTAGAGGGTGTAGAAACTATCCCAGGGTTAATCCTGTGTCTCCTAAATCTGTACTCAAACAGTAACTTGCCTCCAAGGAAAAACTTCCAGTCTTGATTTTAAAAATGGTTAGTCATGAAGACTGTCCTGGCCATTGGTAAGTTGTTCCAGTGGCTGGTGATCTTTGCTGAAGTACGTGGCTTGTGACCTGAAGTTTTTTAGCTTCATCCAGAAGCTGATGGCTTTTGTTTACCAAGCTTTACTTCTAGCAGCTGAGGCTTAATCTGCCTAAAACTTGTTTCCATGCAGGGACTTACACTGTGATCAAGTTTGTGGGTTTGGTTTGGTTTTTTTTTTTTTTTAATTTAAAATGGAAACGACTGTCCTTGTTGAGTCTCCTGATGAAGACTTAGAATCATAGAATCTTTTAGGTTGGAAAAAACCTTTAAGATCATCAAGTCCAACCATTAACCTAACCCTGCCAACCCACCACTAAACCATGTCCCTAAGTACCTTGTCTATCTGTCTTTTAAATACCTCCAGGGATGGGGAATCGACCACTTCCCTGGATAGCCCGTTCCAATGCTTGACAACCCTTTCATTGAAAAAAATTTTCCTAAAGTCCAACCTAAACCTGCCCTGGTGCAACTTCAGACCACTTTCCGTCATCCTATTGCCTGTAACTAGGGAGAAGAGACCGACCCCCACCTTGCTACAGCCTCCTGTCAGGCAGTTGCAGAGGGCAAT
>BOSO01014864.1:0-33680 GCA_018403395.1 Gorsachius goisagi | reverse complement strand
AGAAGCAGCAATATGTTTTATTGAGGTAAAATAATAATTTGACAGAGTTCAATAAATTTGATGGAATTTAACAAAGTTTAACAGTGGTTTATCAAGGTTCAGTAAGTTTGTTGGCAAGGTTCCCCTTATTAATTACCTCATGGAAGAAACAGACAAAGCAAAATTGAGTTAGAATCATGTTTGAATGATTCACACAGAGACTGGAGATGCAAAGCGTAAGGAAGGCCCTCCTGTTAAGTCACGAGGTTCAGTGTGGACCCCTTTGCTTTCTAAACTCCTGATGGAGCCTAAGTGCGGCTAGGTCCAATATTAGTCTCAGACTTGGGCAGTGGTTTATGTCTAATGGAATTATCTATACAAAGTTTATAACAATATTGAGTAGCTACATGGATTGATAATGTTTCATTAGTATTAATTCAGCATGCTGTCAGTCACTTAACAAGGCTCTGTTGTGAGCAAGGGTTCTCTCCGTCTCGGACAAGGAAGTCTCAGGTAAGGAATCTCAAACCTTGAGAGGCATCCCTGCTCAAGGGGAGAGTCACCTGGCGTGCAGTCCAGCTGCAATTCAGGGAGAGCTCAAACTGGGCCCATCCTGATGGTAACATTTATAGAATGAAGTAGTTGGCTGCTAGTCAATTGACATGATGGATGTCTTTGTTTTAGTCTGGTCTCTTGTTCTGTGCTTTGGTTATCTTGCATGTCTGGGCTTCAAAACCACCTGTTGAAATATTTTTCTCAGGCACCGTCACTCCCTTGCACGTGAACCAGGAGCTTTCCAGCTCACGAGTTCACCACGGAGCCTGCTGCTCCTTGGCCAGCCTGAACCAAAGTACGGCTAGGGGTCAAGTATGACAAGCAAAACCCCTAAGCAACAGGACCATACTGCAGTACCGCACATAATACAATGCTTTTTAGCGTAAGTCGTCTCTTCCCTGCAGTGCCTATGTTGGGCTTTGGCTGGGATTTTGGAGCTGCTTTCTGTGGATTCTTCTCTACGGGGGAGAGGATCTCTTTGCCAGGGGAGTCGTGGCTGGCCATGTCTGTGTTAACCACGTGTGCAGTGCAGCAGGAGCAGGCCAGGAGGTCAGATCTCAGTTTTATGTGCTCTGTCTACTTAGCATTCTTTGAATTTGAGTTAGCCTCCTCCCTGGACTGACTGTCCTCTGTGTGTCTCTGAAGGAAAGCTGTCCCACTAACCTCTGCACTTTGGACTGTTGCTTCAGGAAGTGTCCAATTATCCTCTTCCCTGTTTCGCAGGGATGATGCTAGCATGTCCTTGCCCTGTCAGTAGTGACTGTGTAAGCCTCTTGTGGGAACAGACTTTATTTCTCTTCCTGCTCGCATTAGTGACCTACACAATCTGCTGGTCTGGATCCCTTCTTTACTCTTGAGAATTAGTGATGTCAGGGGAGATGGGTGTCTTTCATCATCAGCTGTTCCAGGAGCACACCCAAATGACCAGACTCTCACCTTCCTGGACATCCTGTTATTTGGGGAAGGCGGCAGAAGTAAGAGCTTTCTCTGAAGCTTTGCAGCCGTTTTTTCTCTGGCCCTGGTGGAGAAGCTTGGTCCAGTAGGATGCCATTGCTCTCGAGCCATGAAATGATGAGCAATGGGCACAGAGCTTTAGTGTGTGAAGAGGCACAGTCAAGGGCTTCTGCCATCGGATGGTACAGCATCTCTGCTGTCACCAAATGAAATTTTAGCAGCCCAGACCTTGCGCAAAAGAGTGACTGTCAACTGTAAAGTCTTGTGACCCTCAGTTCCTATCACTAGTGGTGAATTGATGTGGGGTGAGCAATTCCAGTCCCAGTGTAGTTACGATCAAGGTTTCCAAGGTTATCTTCTGAACCTTTTACCTCCATGTAGTGGGAGTTATCAACAAGATAACCTGGGTCTTTGCTCTCTGTGGATCTCCAGGCAGTGTGAGCCGTATTGATTCTAGCCTGGTGCCTGCCCCCAGACCACTGTTAGGTAAACGGTGGGGGCAGCCCTTTGGCAGTCCTGCCATGTTTGGACCATGGAAGGGTATTTCCGGGCCATTGGCCTCATATTGTACCTTACTGAGGTGGAACGTGCTGCCTGGTTCTGCCTGCACAAAAGGTAAGACACAAATATTTCCAGTGCCCTCTGAAATCATGGGTGGCTGCTGTGGATGCTGAGGATGTGGGTGAACCTTTTCGGAGGTGGTAATTTCAGCCTCCCACATCTGCTTCGAAAAGTCAGAGCACCCAGCATGGCACTCATCTAGGACACTTATCACAGAGGAAGACCACCATGATTGGTGGCTGGGAGCAGACGGAGTGGAATGGGGGAACAGAACTATGTGCTGTGTCTTACTACTGTTTGAACATGTCTGTGCTGAAGAAAAAGCAAGAGATTCCCAATGCTACTCTGGATGTTCTTAACCTCCCCTCCTCATGTTTGCATGCCTGTGCATGCATATGTGTGTGCACTCTGTTCCTAGTGACACTCGGATCAATCATCCCTTTTTGTCCCTTTTTGATTCGTCTCAACAGCATTTTTGCTGGGCCTCCAACCCTTTGGGGCTTCCTTGTGTCCAGGCTTGTGCCTGTGACTGCTGTCATTCCCTTGAGGACACCTCACCTGACAGTAATTTGTCCTTCAGAGGAAGGGGAGTGGGCCTGAGGGGCAATGTCTCTGCTTTGCTGGTGTGGGGAAGGGAAGGCAAGTTTGGGAAGATCTGTATTAGCTGCTGCCACCGCAGGAGAAGAGGTTGGTGAGGGAAGGCAGTAGTGCCTAGAGTTTTTAGGATGAGGATAGTTGAGGAACCATACAGGTATCCCATATCCCAAGCATGCCTTTGGGGATTTAGGCCAGGGTTATTTTTATTAATACTAACTAGAAGGGCAGAGACCTCTTCTAGAGTTGTGATAACAGAAGTCGTCTTGTCGGTTATCCCTATATGGAGCCTGTTGTTATGCTGTGTTTCCTTGGCCCAACTTAAGAAGCTCTGTGGATTGGGGGAGATGCGTCAGCTGTCATGGGGGCTGACGGCCTTCCCCTCACTCTTGCACTGCTGTACCTGCGGGCGTCTGTGGTTAGGAGGTGGGGACTCTGAGTGGAGATGACTTTGCAGGAGCTGCCACCTTGCCAGGCTCTCTGCCCACCTGGCACTGAGCTGACCCAGAGCCCTGTGCTGGGCCTGCTGCGAGTCCCTGTGCCAGCCCAGGCTCTCCCTCCCCTCTTCTCTCCTCCTCCCTGTTCAAGTACCCCCTCAGGCTAGAGGTGCTAGGGTGGGTTGGCCACATTGCCCCCCTGCCTACAGAAACTTTGGGATAAGATGCCTGGGCTTGGTGAATAGGGGCTGTCTTTGCCTCTGAGACCTCCTCTGCATCAGAGGACCTTATGGAGGAGAGGAAAACAAACTGTTTGGTCCTTGCTGTGTGGATATAATACAGAGCTCTGACTAGTTTCCCCAAGTTTCTAAAGACAGATTTCTGCAGGGTAGCAGGAGCAGCAGAAGGAGATGGAAGGCAGTATAAACTTGACAGACCCATTTTGCATCTCCTGTAAGGGACAGGTGAAGTTGAGCTCTGAGTGGGATCTTTTACCATACATGGTAATGCTTTTTGCTATGGCCAGTGCTGTAGTGCAGGAGTCTGTCCTGCGACCTGCTCAGACTGGCATCAGGGGAAGGCAGAGAAACACAGGGGGAGCAGGAGGAAGGGGAGAGGCAGAGAGTGAGAAGGAAGGAAAAGGGCTCCTCAAATAATGTTGATCCCTTGGGTGGGTTTTTTGTGGGGTTTTTTTGTTTGTTTGTGTGGTGGGGTTTCTTTGGGTTTTTTTGTTGTTGGTGGTGTGGTTTGGTTTTTTGTGGGTTTTTTTTTTTTTGCTAGCCTGTGCTGAAGGGAGAGCTAGTTGGGAATATCTGGTGGCCTTTGAGGGCATTCCATCAGTAACTGTTAGAATCTGCTCTATGCCACACAACAGCCCACCTGGATCAAGGGGTTACCTAGGCCTATGTGCTTCTGGGGCTGTGCCACTGCACTGGGGAAAGAGGGGGCCATAGTCAAGGGCCTTTGTGGGCTGTGTTAGCAGAATATGCTGTGTGCAGGTCTGCTTGGTCAGCAGGACTGAGCGAGGCTCTTGCATAGGGCAAGGAGTGGAGAGATGCTTTCTAGTTTAGCTGCTTGCCACGCTATGAGCAATAGCAATCTTCTGCCCTTGTGGAATTGTTCTTAAGGGCATGACAGCCTTCCCAGTCGGACTGCTCTTGTTTGGTTGGTTTTCTGCAGACTCAAGATCAGTGCTCTGGAATTCAGCTTGAAGACTCATGTACACACATCCTTCTTCCCCAGCAACAGGTATAGAAAAGCAATGCACTTACCTGGGTTGGAATTGGAGGTGTTAATGCAGGAGATTGCTGGTGTTGGCCATGGGGGAGAATAGACCACGCGAAGTGTCTGTTCCTTGAACTTCAGTGTTGCGTTGTAGGAGTTACCTGCAGGGTCTGGGAATGGTAAGCATAGCAACTGTGTTGTCTTACAGTATCTCCTGTGTGATGACCCAGGCCCCAGCACATCGCATCCTGTGGTAGGGGGTGAGGTTGATGATGTGCCCGAAGACCTGTTTAAAGATGTCTGTAGCGAGGATATGCCTGCCATGTTGCCCCCATGTTCTGTGGCCTTTTAGAAGTCAACCTTCATCCCCTTGATCTTTGTGGCGCCCATCACCGGTCCTCTTGCACTTGCAAGTCAACAGTCTTGCTCCTTGGTTCATTGGCCTCCTCTTGCCACGGGAGAAGCCTTGTCCCCCTTTCAGCATTGCCTGATGAGTGGTGTGGTTTCCATGCAACTCCAGGTCCTGCTGTGTTCGGTCTTCTGTGAGCCTGAAGGAGGTTGATTTTGCCATGGGAAAGGATATTTGGAAGGACTACAATACAAAATAAAGCTGAAAGAAGTGGTGGCATTCAGCAATGGTGAGGAAGGCAACAGAAGGCAGGGCAGGTATCGAGGACAGAGAAATTGCACTGAGGCAAGAGAGGCCTCAGTGGAAGGCAAAGCAGATCACAAAGACTTGAGAACTGGTGGTTAACATCAAATACAAAAGTACATTATTTAGGAAAGTGCAAAGGGTGCTTCTTAACCCTTTGTTTAGCATGAGGTATTCCAGGTATTGCATAAATTCATAAAACTTGAAGAGTCTCCTACTGCTTGGGACATGCTAGAGAGCTTTGCAGAGGTGCAGCCTGCCCATTGCTTTGGATGCTTGTGTCGCCACTGGGGTTTAGAGTGCCACTCTAAGGTGGATCTTCTGATTTGGTTTCATCCAAAGGGAATCTGGCTTGTGCACACCAAAATAATTCTGTGGTCCAAGTTGCAGAAGCGATAGGGCATTCCCTTCAAAAGCAGACTGGTGCTGTGGATTAATGTGCTATTTTAGATCAATTGAGTCTGTGGTTTCCCTGGTGCCTTTGATGCTGGCTATGGCTAGGGCTCAGTGGTGTTCTCGGTGGACTTCCTTTGTTGCTTTTTCCAGCTTCTCGTAGTAGGGGCAGGTGCTGGAGGTCTTGCCGGAGTCTTAATTACTCTGAAGGAAGCTATTCTTATAGCTTGGGCTCTTGACTGCAGCATGACTGTCCTGGCCAAGAAGGGTATGTGAGTGTATCTGCAATTACAAATGGGTTATACCTGGCTGCATATCGGCCTTTTAGTGCACAGGTTATATACGGTCAGTTTGACACGTGAGTGCTAACAAAAGCCACAAAACATCTTAATTTGGGCATTAAATAATATAGCAGAAGGGAAAACTGCCAGAGGCAAGACCCAGTTCATTCACAATATGTTTCCGAGCAAACTTTTCTTGACACGCTTGTTTTGGAATTCAGTCTGGTTTGGAAAAGGGATTATCCAATTCACAAAAGGTTGACAAATTGTCAAAAAAAAAAAAAAATTGTCATGTGAGCTTAATGGCGTTTAATCCAGGAAATAAGTATAGATTGGATATGCTGTCCCTTCTCCCACAGATGTACTTCTCTTAAGCAAACCCTAACTTTGTTTCTGTTAGAGTATGTGGGTTTTGTTTTGTTTTTAATAACTAGAGAGGGCATACAGCATTTGGTTTCTGTCTTTCAAAGGTTTTGGCTGATTCTGTTGCCTTGCTTTGGGGTACTGTACAATGCTAAACTATTTTTTGATAGCAGGGGAGGAGCTGGCAACAGTGAGAATTTCCATTTTTTGTGAATTTTATGTGGCTAAGAGGATTCTTGAATTTGAGCTAGCTCTTTCCTTGTCTTTAGTTTTCTGCAGAAAACTAAACTGAAACCACAGCTGGATGGGAAACACTTTAATCAGAAGGGGGGAAAAAAGTTCAAAACTACATAGAGTTAGGTGGGTTTGCTCAGCTCAAAGCCTTCAGAGCAGCTTGTTCTAAAATTGTGTAAAATTAACTTGAAGTCTTGCTGCCTTCCATAGTGCAACAGTGATGCAGTGCAAGGTCTTCAAAGACAAATATACACAGGTCAGTCTGAGACTGAGGTGGTTGAGGCACATATATTTTTAACTTGGAAAGGCCTGTAATTTTTTTGAAAATCCATAATTTCACCTTGTGGCAAGTTGCAGACTCAGGTAATTTGCACTGTGTGAAAGCAGTAACAACCTGCCACTGGCCAAACTTACTCATTTGATACCAGTGTGTGTGCTGAGAGATGTTTCTGGAACAGTTTCATACTCTGGAGTCCCTCAACTGCCTGTTGTTTACCCTGGGATGGGGGAGCTGTCAATGTGTAGGTAATACCAGCTGGAAAAAATACTTGGAGAGTATGGCTGTGCGATGAGACAGGTCTGTCTTCTAGGTAGGGGATATCTGGAAGGAAGACAGAGGGTCCTTCAAGGTCAGAGGAGAGAGAAGCTTCGAGTTTATATAGAGGTCAGTATTTTACTAGAATCTTCCCATCTTCCCTCCCTCCCGCCCTTTTGCTGTTTTCATGAGTACATTGAGATCTAGCAAAACTCGAAAATCTAAAATAACTGTGGGTAGGTAACAGGTATCTTTCTAGAGCAGGAAATTCAATACTGTTAGCTTCAAAATACAAGTTATCTTCCAGTTTTTGTGGAAGTAAGACACTGTCTTAAATTACTTTATTTTCTCTTTCTCTTTTAATGAAAGTTTACTACAACTAGGAGAAACTTCCTTGACGCAGTTGTGCTTTTCCTGTCTATCTGAAGTGTGTATCTCTTCCTGCACAAATAACCCACCCCTTTGATAGCCTGTATCCTGCCCTTGAAAAGAAATCTTCCAATAATTTGCATAAGATCAGAGGCACGAGGCTATTGGGGTAGTGTAAACACGTTGGCAGTAACAAGGCACGTGTCTTTGGGACAAGAAGGTGACAGCTATAAGGAAACAAAATAAGGAAGAGCTAAGTAGCATTTTATTGCCTGAATATTTATATGACCTGAGCTGCTCCTGTTGCTGCTGACCTGAGGTTTTATGGAAGTATGGTGTGTCCTGGAGTTGGGGGTGGTGGGTTTGTTTTGTTTTTAACAGCTAACCCACAAGGTGTCTTGAGTTTTTTCAGGGTTAGACAATTATAAGTACTGCAAGGTAGCAGTTTTTAAGCATGAGGCTCAAGTGTTGCATCTAAGCAGAATGACAAAAAGATTATGCCAAGGAGTTTACTTTCGGGGTTTGTTTGGTTGGTTTTTAAGCACCTCTTTGAAACTGAGGAAACGTTATTTTGTGTACACTCCTAACCCTTAGACTTGTGTGGCTGAATGGGTAGCATGACGTACTTGTTGCAGTGCTCATGTAGCTAAGATTCATAAAGCAGACTTTCCAGTAGAATATATTTTCTAGTAATGCTTCATCAGATCAGATAGACATAAAGGAGTAAATATAGAACGACTCAGGTGCTAAAAATATCCACTTGCATTGACGTCTACTTTTTTTTCTTTAAAAGAGACCTTTTGGATATTTGGCAAGATGCTTCATATCTGCTCAGAATCATTTTGTTTGCAGTGATTTTCAGGGAGAGACAAGTCAGCTGATCTTAGAAAATAGCTTATCTTGGTTTGATTTAAGAGTGCAATGTGGGAATAGAGCAGATGCTGAGGAAGAGACTTGATGTGGGTAATGGCATGAGAAGTTGGTTTAATTACTGCAGCTGTAGAAGCTGGGCATTTGCAATCTCAGAGATTAGAAGACTGCTCAGCTCTTGCGTTTATGGAAAAAAAGGAAAGACACTAAATACCTCAGTTAAACCCTAAGATATATATAATGGATTTCACTGAAAAGATAGTCCCTTGATAGGAAAGCTGTTTGCACTGAACGGCTTCAGTTGCAGTGCAGGATATAGTAATTCTGTCAGCCTTTTAAGTGCGAGATGAGGGAATGAATAATCTTCCCAAAGATCTCTAATCTTAGAAACTGAGATTTTCATAGCAGGAGAACGATTTACTTGAAATGGATTTTGAAGTAATTCTCAATTTGCAGATCTGCTGCGGACACGATTCCTTGTGCATAGTTAGCCGCTGATTGCATTCTGAGTAGTCCTTTGAGACCTGTGTTGAGAGAATGAACTGGCGAATCAGTTCACAGGTTTAAATCAGTTTAAGATTCAACTATTACTTCAGTGTCCTGCCATGTAGAGCTTCAAAATTTAATACTTTGGTGCCACACTCCTTTATTTTCAAATGGTGCATGCATTTTGGTACCTAGGAACCAAGCAAGTGTGTGCTACCTACTCGCAGTCTGGTGCTGTCAGAAGTGGGTTGTGTGATGCATAGGGAGGAAAGGGTCAGGGCTTTTTGGCATCTCACGGGTTGTACAGCACTGGGCAGCCACTGGCCTACAGCAAGTGGAGCAGACCCTTCCTGCGGCCCACCAGGCATTTCAGAGCCACGACCGCGTGCCCCCTCCCCAACGCAGCCTCCCCTTCTCCACTGATGAGGCGTTGCAGTGGCTGCTTCTCCCTTTGAACTCAATAACAGGTCCGATGCAAACTGCAGTTTAGACATAAAAATAGCTGGCACCTGCTTCAGTCACGCTGGCCAGGGGTGAGCTGGGGCCCTGCTGCTGCCCATGCCATCCCCGGGGGCTGGCGTGAGCGAGCGCGGTCTGGTGAGGTGTTCTCTGCCTGTTACAGGTGGAGCAGCCCCAGCCGTGGGGAGGAGCGTGGACAACCCCTTGGCAGGGTCATTGGCTGGACTCCTGCAAGATTAATAAAACACCCATGCTGTGTCACCCTTTGATCGCAAGTATTTTCTGTTTCCTCGGCCGCGTGCTCTTCTATTTGACTTGGGTTTTTTCCCCTCTGCTTTTACCCTCTAATGTAGCAATTTTCTCTCTTGCTGTGTTTGACCAAGACCAAGCTAGGACAATGTAAAGATAATGCATCCTCTTACGAATTAGAGTGTTATTTTAGGTTACAATTAGCTCAAGCTTCATCAGGCTTCTGAGAGTCTGTTACTTATGTATATTTCTGATTCATTAAAAATTATATTAAGATGGTATTAAAAAACTTTCCTTGTGTAAACAAGGGAAAAAAGACATTAGATCAAAGGTCCAGTGCACAGGTTCTCCAGAGAAGATAAGCTAGGCCTTCTCTGCCTTGGCAGTTAGCTCTGAAGATTTTTTTTTTAAATTTTTTAAAAATTATTTTATTGTTCGCCACTGTTGCTTAGAAAGGAGTATGTGGAACATCTGTGATTTTTTATTTTTTTTTTTGAGATCCTGAAGAGCTGATGCATCCAAAATGATTACCTCCTTCCCTGCGAAATGGCTTCATCACAACAAAGAATTTTTTTTTTTCCTCAGGATAGAGGTGTATTTCACTGTTCTTTCCTTCTTTGTGCTACTGAAAGGGATGGGATAGCAAATGCATCTAGTTTCACTGTTGCCTGTTCAGATCTTAGCTACAGCAGTTCAGAATTTTAAAGCTTTCTTTAAAAGGCTTTTACTTTCTTAATGCAGAATGCTAAGGGTCTTGGGCAGGGAGTAAACTTTTAATTAGTCCAAGTGCTTTATAATAGACTTAACTTCTAAAATGCTATTCACATTCATTAAAGTTCTTAACTAGGTTGCTGTTCTACATCCTTTTAATTTCACTTCTATTTGAATTATGAATAGCGAATAAACAGAAATACGTGGAGTTAGTATAGTCTAACCAGGGGGGAGTAAAATAACTACTGAGAAGGAGGATCCCTCAGCTCCAAGTAGCTGCTGTGCAGGTTTGTGGCCAGTGCTAGGATGTGGCTGTCTTCTGGGGTTTGCTGGTGCTCACACTGATAGCAGCAGGCGCTTTGCAAACAATTTGGAAGCTTGAAGGATCTCCAGCAGGTAAGGCGGAGGTGTACAACGGTGAGGCAGATGAGGGACAGTGCTGGAGAATATTTTTAGCCGAGCTTGCTTGACTCACGGCCGTGGTGGCGGTCTCTTGCTAAAAGGGACTTCATGTGGACAGGGAAGGGCTGTGTATGGGTGAGCTCAAGGAGACGACGTGACTCTGGTGTGCTGGGCGTGCACAGGTTGCTGGCAGTTTTAATCCTGCTGTGACTAACGCATCATATACACGTTTTTGTTTTGGAACCTTACAAATTCGAGGCTTGTAAAGGAAAGAGATTTCTGCCAAAGGCTTGCTGCAGTTCTCAAATCCCACAAGGTAACTCCTTCCTATTAATTTTATCTGTGAATACATAAGAAAACTATTAATTTGGAGTACCTGGAAAGTCTGCTTGTGGAAGATCAGAGCATGGAAGTTAATGACCAATTGCTTCTCATTAGTGGGTGAAGACTTGTGTCTTGGGATTTTTCTGTTTTCCTGACTGAAGGCCATTTAAAGATCTACAGCTCTAGAAGTTACCGATAAATCTATTGCACACCAAATAAAACATCAGAGCAATGGGAGAGTAAAGCTGAGTGATGGAGGCTTCCCCTGAATGCAGTGCGGGGATCCTCAGCCCCAGGGTTTGGGGCAGGGCACAAAATGAAGGTGATGGAGGAACACCCTAGTGGAAGGAATATACTGCTATAAAGGTCAGCCAGAGGAAGTCACTGGAGGCTGTTTGCAACTGTTAGGGTTTTTTTAAGACTTGAAAAGCGAAAGGAGGAGGGAAATTGGGAAATTAAGTTTATCCTTTACCTTGAAGATCATTCCTGTTTATGTTTTTCCACACTCACTCGGCAGCAGGTGTGTCTATGTAATATTTAGGAGATGGATACAGCACCTAACTAGCCTTGTTTCTGTGAAGGCAGTTCTTTATGTAGCTCTGTGTTAGTCAGAACTGTGTTGTGCTATTGCCATAAACGTTTCCTATAATGGACATATTCTAAGCAAAAGAATATTCTAGTGTTTAAAAGAAAAAAGATCAAATCACTGGAATTACTCTGAACATGACAGACATATATTGTGGTAGGAAAAGCTTATGTTTATAATTAAAGAGCCATTTACAAAAATAATTTAGGTCCTCTTTCAGAGCCTACTTCTTCCCAGAAGCTAGTTTACGCCATTCTTCTATAAAGCATGGATGAGCTTGCATCAACATTCAAGATTTATTCATAATTTAAATTTCATTGATAAACACAACTAAAACCCGAGCGCTCTCAAACACAAAGGAATAAAGAAACCCTGCCTGCACCTACTCAAATTCCCCCCCTTACACTTATTCTTTTATGCTGTTTTATTTATCTAGGCCTTTAGTTGGGGATAAGTCGTGGCAAAACCTCAGAGGTAACTAGTGTCTAAGAAATTGCACATAAATTATTAGATTTTTTTTTTTGGAGTAAACCTGTCTGGACTGTAACTGGGGTAACATTTCCCATGATGGGGCACGCTTTACTCAGTCCAGAGATGTTCTGCCTTAGTTGTTTAGGGCAGCTGTGACTTTCCCAGCTTGCGCTATTTCACATGGCCATGTTTTCCCTTTCTATGTGTCACATTTGAACCTAGGAGTGAGCTGAAAGCTTTCCAGCTAAGCAGTATAGTACTATACAGACATCTGAGTTAACTTGCTGAGGACTTACCCTGTTTCTGGTCTGAAGTATCAGAGGCTGTATAACCTCTTTAACCAAGAATAATTCAACCTCTTCAAATTGGACCAGGTCTACCAAGGCTTGCTGCAATGATTTCGGACGTTGCTTGCTCCTCCAGATGTTGCCAGCCATTGCCACTGCAGAAAGGATCATGTGCAGGTGCTTCAGCGCCAGCAGTTCACAGCTGGAAAATCCTGGTGGAGTTTGCTCCCTTTAAAAAAAAAAAAAAAAAAAAAAAAAAAAAAAAATTGAGTCCTGGCAAGAACCCACCTTCATCGGGGGTTTAAACTAACACATTGAGCTGTGAATTGGAGCAACTAAGGTGCAGGCTATGAAGGTGTTCCAGCAGTGATCCCTAGCAGAAGGCTGGGATGGACAAGAGGGGGCAGTAATGTTTTAGGCTGCCACAGCTGAACCTGCTGGAGGATGTTTATCCATCAGAGCCCTGGCTCCATAGAAGGCTATAGACAGAGTTAGATGCAACTGATCTTCTGCTGGTGTTCCAGTTCTCTCTTGAAGAGTGAACAGAGAACTTTGTAGAGTTATGAGGCCACAGATACATTCATCCACTTCATTCTTGCTTATCTGTTCACCATCTTAAAAAACAAAGCTCAAAACTGAAGGGTTTGGTTGCAAGTTGCAATGGAAAATGAAATGCTTTGTTTGCTGCAGAAGTCTAATTTCCATCTTGAAAAGGGAGAGTCTGTCTGTCATTGGTCTGTCTCGGTCAGTAGTCTGGCTTATAATGGCTGTCTTACAAAAGGATTTACAGTCAGCACAATGACTGCTGCTTGCTCTGTCATGTCCTCCCAATTTCCATTTCATTAATAATTCTGGTCTCTCTCTTTTCAGTCTACTTAAGCCACCAACAAGAGCCATGGCAAGAAGGTTCACAATTCAGTTCTGCTTTATGAGGGGGGGAACCACTTCGGATTGTTTGTAAACTCCTCATGATTTATTGATGTTCTCCTAGATTTTCCTACTATGAGTGAAGACTTCTTTTTCTGAAAGCACTTTCAGAGTCAATCATTTCCAGTTATCATTAGGAAAGCATTTAGTTTTTAGGGGCTCTCCTTCTAAGAGATGATGGGCACAGTAGTAGAATGGTGGCAGGAAGTAATTTCCTGAAGCTGTTCCGTTAACATCAGTATGATTCTATAAGACATTGAGAGAAGTTTGCAATGAAACCAGTTTTACCATCTAGGGAGGAAGTTAACTTGTGATTAAAAACACATTATCAAGCCTTTTTGTTTTCTTTTTTATTTTTCTTTTTTTTCCTCCTAAATGCCATTCTTCCATCAACATCGGGATATTATTATATGGAAGGTGGTCTTTAGGGAATTGACTGAGCTGTGGGTCAAGCACATAATTGGGAGATTCAAAGATACCAATACTTCCTATGGTGAGGAAGGAAACTGACCAGAAAATGGATTCAGTAGTTTTTTAATTAAAAAAAAAATTAAGAAACAAACAAATGAAAAAGAAGGGAATTAAATGTTCCACTTGTGAGATGATGCTGAAGACAGAGTTGTATATGTCTACTTCCAAGTCCTGTATGTCCTGAATGTTGGAGTGCTGGGAATATTTTCAAAGCTGTGGTATCAAAGTAGCTAACGGGAACATGGGTTTGGAGGTTATCATAGCGAATTCAATGCAAGGTACTATGCAGGAGAGAAACCGCTTAAGTGTTCAAGTGCGTGCACATGCATTTCTGTTTAATTGGAGGACTTTTTCTGAAATGGAAAAATGTGTGTTCTTAAATGTGACTTTTATCCTCAATGTACTGTCTGAATCTGTTTGTTCAATCTTAGAAGACATCAGAAAAGCAACTTGATACAATTTGCTGTTTCCAGTGTATATATATATTTTATATATAGTATATATTTTGTGTATACACATTTTATATACATAATGTATTATATATTTTATACAATATATAATATGCATTACATATTATAAAATATATAAAAATACATAGTATGTTTATGTATGTTTTATATATATGTATCCTTTTAAGTGGGGAAGATGAGGATCCTAAATGGGAAGACCTCTCTCTTTCTTTAGGGCTCAAGTACCTCTCATGCAGGCATCGGTACAATAAACAGTATCAGACCAAAACTGTTTCAAATCCTGTTCTCTCATGTAACACTGGTGTGCTTTAGTATCGAACCAGAAATTATTATCCTACCAGGTGCAGTGTTTCATTCTGGGGACTTCAACCTCATTTTTGAGTTTTAGTAAAATGTCTTCATGAGAGATGCTGTACACAGGCAGTAAAAAGGCAAAGATCCCTTTGATAGGCCATGAAAGCAGTGTTCAAGAATCTCTTCAAGACCAGAGAACATGTTTGTTCCAAGGAGCAGCTTGACTTGAATGATGCAATTTGTTGAACTGTGGCAAGCTCTGCTGCATTGGCTCCACAGGCCTCTTTCTTGTGGGATATTGGGAAGTAGGATTAGGTGCTGTTCATGGCTTGCTGAGCTTTTTTAATGCACACTTTTTCTTGCCATAGTTGCATGTAAGGATTTTAATGTAACCAAAATGGCTAACATTATTATTTTAAATTAGGAGATACTTGTTTGCCTTTTAGGTATGCAGGAAGATTACGGTAACTATTTAGAGTTTCCCCTATAAATCAGCTTCCCCGCACCCTGTGACTCTCACACAATGTATCATCTTCTTCCACCAGCACTGAGAACTGAACCGGTTGCTTTTGGTGGTAATTTCATAGACCCTTCCATGAATGTTTAGATGGGACAGCTACAAAAATGGTTGGAGCTATAGAAAGTAGATAGTGTACTGTAATGTCCTTCTCATAACAAGGGCCTCCTTAAGCATGTAGGCTTATTGTCACCAAAAACCTGTCCCAGAGCTTTGCTGTTCTGATAGGCTCCAGCTGAAACTTACTGCTGGCCAGTTGATACCTGTTCTGGTATCAGCAGCCTTTTTGTCTCCAATGGTTTATTTCCCTTCCTGGTGGTTATCTTTACTGTCTTACAGGGAGCAATTGCATCCCCTGTAATCTCCCTGCATCCCTCTACTGTGTGTGCCGGTCTCCGTGCATGCTGTCAGTGCTGGAAATCCTCCTTCACCTTCCTGTGTTTAGTGCCTTGTTTTTGACAGTGGGCAGCCTCTCTTGTGCGGTATTCCAGATGGGATTTTAGCAGAGCCTCCTATGTACTTCCCTGTACTTCTTATCTCTGCTGGAAATGTTTCTCTGGATACATCTGGGACTGCATATGTGTTTTTTTGCAGCTGCATCTGGGTGGTGACTCTCAGCCATTTTGCACTAGGATGGGCTTGCACATCCAGGCCCTTCTGCCCCAGGCGCTGCTCATCCCCCAGTGTCTAGGTGGGCCTTGTTTATTTTCTATATGTCACTGTGCATTGTATATTAGTGACTTTCAACTCGCTCTTATGGCACCAGTCTTTAAGGTCATGGTGCCTGTTGTGTAACAACTCAATACACCATCATGTTCAAATTGCTTCCCAACTTTGTCATCAGCTGCCAGAATTACTTTTTTTGTGTGCAAGCCGTCAATCAGTTAAAAATGAAGCAGAAGACTGACTGTTGGGTTTTGTTTAGTGTTTTCATTAGTAACTTCCGAGGTGTCTGCAGCTTTTTCTTCCCATACTGTGTGCCGCCATCTCTTTTTGAGCAAGATCTTTACGCGTGTCACAGCTCCTCTACCAGTCTCCAACTCTGCATGTTTAATGCAATACCACATGGAAAAGTATTAAATAATCTCTGTAGAAAATCCAGATAGCTGAGACTTACTTATATTTGTTTTGAGTTATCTCCCTTCAGCAAACCTGTTGTGTTCTGATCTCTTTGTAGATGCATGACTTTCTTCTTCTTTGTCAATCTTTGCTGAAATGAGTTCTGTAGCCTTCTATGTCAAACTGGCAAGTCAAACTGGATCATAAAAGTACTGGCATTAAAGTCTTCAGTTGCATTTGCCGCATATGCCGCATTTATAGAGGTAGTTCTCTATTGTTTTGAATACAGTTGAATTTAATTGAGTGTTGAGCAGTTGCGTGCATTGTTTCTGATTGACAATTTTGAAGATAGAGTTGTAAAAAGTGGTGTATGTTTTTAAAATTCTTGCCCGGTCATCTGTTTTCCTTCTCTCTTGATGGCGGCGGTGGAAGATGATACCCTTTGCTCCAAAAACCAGCAAACGTGTTTTGACATAAAACTGGCCTTGGGCAATGTGCCAGCCTGGATGGACTGGCAGCTAGGGCTGCCATTAACCGTAAACAGACTTAAAGCTGAGCTAGATAGGTAGTAGCTATCTGAATGGCTAACTTGCATTTCCTCATATGATTTGGTTTCAACAGCATGTTTACACAAATTTGTCTGAAGTCGGCTGGAACTGAGCAGTTTTTGAATGGTAACGATATCCAGGGTAAATATATATGGTATGAACGTACATGCCTGGTCTTCATTTCTGTTCTTCTGAGAACACCGTCACAGAAGTCTTTAAGTGTCTGAATGATTCAGTACTGGTTACATCCCGTGGCAGACACCTGCTGGGCATCCTAATAGACACGTATGTTTTCCTGTAGACCTTGTATCCTGGTTAAAATAAGTTGCCAAGGAAGTGATTTGTGTGAGAAGAGCATTTTTCGTTGTTATGGCTTTAAACTTTGCTGAAGGTAGTGGTGGGTTAAAGAAATGCTTTGTATTAGCTTTTGTGATACATCTCACTTGTTGAGCAGATGTTTGAGGAATACTTTTTTCTTTGTTTTTTTTTATTTTTAAGGAAAACCAGGTTTGCAGTCTGGTAAATCTGTGTTTCTTTGGGGGTTTTCTTTTTGAAGTTTGATTTGTAGATTTCTGCACGAAACTTTCATGGCATAAGGCTTGTGAAATTAGATAACACGCTTTAAACGAGCCACCTCTGGGTAAAGTACATCTCTAATTACTGAGACTAAATTATGTGGAAAGTGAGCTTGTGTCTGAAGTAAATCTTCAGTAATCTAAAATTAAATAATGATTAACTTAATTGCTTCAGGATCATAAAAACCGGTCTTAATAAAATATAGGGATTAAGTGTGTGTTTTGGGAGTGGATAATTGCTTCTGCTTCATTTTCAACAACTTCTATCAAGACAAGGTTTGTAGGTAAAAGAAATATCTTTTGTTATGCTGATTAGTAAAGTTAGGAAAAGTAGGCTAGTTCTTGAGTATGCAAGCCCTTTCTCCATTCTGAATAGAACCTGCAATTTCACTGCTAAATATAAATTGAGAACACTTGCCTTTAATTTTGTAGATACGTGCCAGTTGGACCCTCTGAAAGCAATAGTAGTTGGTACCTGTGGAGCAGAGTGTAATATTAGTACACAGGAAGAAGGATTAAGCAGGGTTTTTTTTCCCCCAGAGAAAAGAGAAAGATGGGTAATTTTAATAAGAGTTTGAGTTACACTTGTGACCTGGGTTAGCAGCTGCATGTTGTTTGCATTGTATTTTGCTTCTAAACAAAATATTTTTACCTTCATTTATTGAAGAATGTCTTTTTTGCTTATAGGCAAATGAGAAAGCAAATATCTTGAAACATAAACAGTGGTACTTCCCTGGAGGGAGGAGATGGGAATTCTCCTGTTGCTCTGAGTGTTGCCAGGTGCCAGAAGTGGTCCCCAGTGGTGGTGGTAAGAAAAAAATCTTCCCCCACATTTCTGTATTTGCATTTTGTCTGTAGCAATGAGATGCTTTTAGGAAAAAATGGGGGTGCAAATCCTGTTCTTTTCATAGAGCTGTATGAACTGCTGGGAGAGGTGTCAAAAGTCTCCTGCTCAGAGAATTTAGGGACAAAACCTGCGCTTCAGCTTGTTGCTTGCTGTAGTGTTTGCTCCTGCTCTCTCATGTATGCCGTATTTGTCAGTAATCATTGCAGCAAAGACTTAACCACAGGTAAAGCTCCAGAGGACTCTAGAAATATTTAACTATCACCTCTTCCCTTAAATGTAGAAGGGGAGCTGTGCTTTGAGGACTTCCTTTAACAGAGTTCTTAGAAATCTCTTGAATTCCGACTCTGGGGCATCTTAGGCTGCCTTTAATCCAAACATCCTTAAATTTGGGCAAATAATTGGATATGTTAAGTTGTAGCAACAAACTTGCTTCTTTTTGTCCTTTTTTTGTAGTCTCTGCTACAAACAGTGGCAGCAGAAGTGGAAAGCTGATGAGACCCTGCTGACACAGCAATAGTACAGGGTTTTTCCAGGACAAGATCTTAAAACCCTGGAATGGTTAGTGTCAGATGTTGACATTTTAATGATGATCTCTGATACCCTGCCCCTTCATGGGCTATTAGTAGCTTTTTTATAGGGAAGTAATTTAATCTTGGTGATTTTGCAAAGACCTGGAGTGTTGCTTTAGTATTCTATAACCTTTCAAGGTCTATTATAGGACAAGTAGTCTCGCAAGGAACTTGCATTTCTGTGAGATACTTCTCAAAGCTCTGATTCACAGGGCAGTATGTACTGAATCGGCCACAGTCTGTGTTCAGGGCATGTCTTTGGACCCCATACAAAGTTACATCCTTTTTGAAGATGTACATTTTCCTGCTGTAGAGGAAGTTAAAGCATTTATTCCAGATCATATCAGGTGGGCAAAGAACTGCTTTCTGCAGGCCACAAATATTCTTGGATGAGAATTTTACCCCCAAAAATCAGTTATTGCAGGTGAATCTGGTTAATGCTGACCCTCTGCAGCTTTGGTGGATGGAGGGAGACTCAGTAAGTTGACTCATGAAAGTAGCCTTGTTGTAGTGTCATAGTGACCAGCTACTTTGAAAACCGGTTCTGCAAAATGCTTTTGCCTGGGCTCATTGCAATTGGTGTAAGAGCAATGCCCCAGAAATACACAATAGCCTGGTTTTATGCATTTGCTGTTTTGTAGCATATTTTTCAGCTTACATGGCTGCAATTTTTGCTTTTCTTTGTGTGTAAGGCCTGATAATGCCATCAATGTGTTACTGAGAAGCTAAAATGTGCTGGGGGGCAGGATTTCATGAATTGTGCACAGCTCTTGAAAAGTCAAGCTCTGCTTCTGATTGCAGAAGAAAGAACTTGGGCTTCTCATACCCAGCCCTGCAGGCTGTCAAGCCTGGTGCCTGTGCCGCTCGTGTAGTGCATGCCTGGGCGGCTTATCTCGAGTCGCTAGAACCTGCAAGCAGGAAGAATCTGGAAATGAAACGTTCTGAATGAAGTAGATGGCCGTGCTGGAAGCTGAATAATGGAATGAATAATTCCCTCAGCCTTCGCCTTCTTGACTGTTCGGATAAATCCTGAGTGGGTCGATAGATATTCATATGGATTAGAGAAATTGTACTGAGAGCTTTTCAGTGTCTTGGTGGATGCTGCTTCTGCAGAACAAATCTCCATTACGTGAACCAAAGCACAACTGATGCCAACAGCCACACAGTCAAGGAGGTGAGGGACTGAATTACGGGGAGGTCAAGTTATGATAGCGTTTGCCATGGCAGCCATCCCCTCCTGTTGGGGTTTATGCATGGGTAGAGGCCCTTTTGGTATCCCCTGCTGCTATTGTCCTTCTTGTGTGTCTTTGTGAGGGATTTCTCTTTCTCAGACTTGCCAGTGTTACAAATCATAGCAACTGTTGGAAGATTCAATTTTTGTATGAACTTGGTTGGGGACCATGGCGGGGGAGGAATCTTTGCAAAGCACTTGTGGACATAAGGGTCTGGCAGGCTAGACGTAAAAGCAGTCATGGCAGTCACAACTTCAAGAGTTTTCTATAGTTCAAGCAAGGAGAAATGTGAAGTACATGGGGAAATCTAGTTACATTCTCTACTTTCAGATTTAATAAGGCTGTGGTGATGGGCTATTACAAAGCCCATAAGACAGAGGCCTCTTCACTGGCAGGCTGATGTTCTGACAAGCTGCTGCCAGAGGTACGATCCCTGGCCGTTAGTCTCGTGCGGTGCAGTTTTTAAGCTAAAAGTCAATTGTGCACAACATGCAGGAGTAATGTGCTCTCCTGTCTCTTTTTAATAGATTGCACACTGAGTTGGAACACTATGAAAATGAGAAAGGCCGTGTGTTCCTTGATAGTCTAGAAACACTCGAAGGTCTGGGTGCGTTAGGTGCATTATAGCATGGAACACTCTTCTGCAAGGTGGAAAGTGTTGCTCTGAACTCCTTCAGGAGGGGGCAATATTGTTTGCATGTCTCTTCTTAACTACTGACACCACATGTAAGAGGTGGGCAGCAGCAGATCAGCTCACCTTGTGACTTTTATTTGGAAGAAGCGAGCATGACAATGGTGTTTTGCAAAGCACTCTGTCCCCTCAATCTTTGAAAACACTCGGACTGTGTCCCACTGAGCTTTGCTCACTAGAGAGCTTAGGGAAAGAGCAGCCATGTTGGATGATGCTGGCTACGCTTGTGCCTGGGACCCAGCACTGTTCAGCCCTGCCAGGGCGGTCGCTGCTCTGGGCTGGCACAGGGATCACTTCTGGCTGGGTGGATCAGCTGGTGGAAATCAAGGACCAAGGACCTGTAAACTGGATCTCCTAGGGATGTTTATTTTGAGAAGAAAAAATAATCCAAACTAAAAGTGCTTTATAAGAAGCTATTTACTCTTACTGTAATTGTTTTGAGGATGTCAGTGTTGCCATGGGAGCAATTGTTTTCATGTGTTTTTTTAAATTGTGAAGGCCACGCATTCAGGACCTTTTGACAGTATTTTCCAAAGCAGTGGAAAGTACAGATGGGAATACGAATGCTGTCGCAGCATGTGTTTCGGGGCGATATTATTATGCCTTACCAGCAAGGCCGGTTTTGTATCAAGGGTTCATTTGCCCAATCTCTGTGCCTCCCTTTCCAACTTGGTTGTGGCGTTCAAGTTTAATAGGACAAGTAGCCTGATGCGCAAGAGAGGCTTGGCCTGAGACTGAGGGGTTGGAGATCACACAACCGAATACATTTGTGATTGAAAACAGCCGGCAAACGAAGGCACCCCTCTAAAAACAGAGCAAGCCTTGCTCCTGCTGCAATGTAAAGAGAAGAAGAGAGAAGGAAGCTCAGTGCGGTGTAGAGCTGGGGATGCCAGCTGCGGGGCTGTTGTGGCAACCGCTGGTGCCGTACTGTGGCAGAGAACGGGTGTACGTGTCGGAGCTGGGTGGGTGAACGGCAGCCAGCCAGGAGCGTGGGCTGCTCGCCCGCACCGTGGGGCCTGGCTGTGGCGGTTTGTTTTGCAGGTCCCTTTCGGATGGCTGTCAGGGCAGATACGCCTTGCCCTGGTTTTGTGAGCTTCTCAGCCAGAAAACATCTGGGTACTTTGGATCTTGTGTTGCAAGATGGGAGCGAAAGACCTACGCATCTCCTCGAGTGGTTCTTTTTTCTGTACTGAAGGTATAGCAGTGCCACTTGTTACTGTCACGCGTGCCCCAGAAGGAGAACATCTTCACTGTTTATGGCTGTGGGCCAGCGTAGTGCTGGGATATTTGGTAACATAAATTTACAGCCCAGTTGTAGGTGCTACTGTGTTAAGGCTGTTCATCCCTTTGTGACTACCAGTACCAACTTCTCAGCTTTACTAGGGTTCCCTAAGCGAGTCTACCAAAATTATCTATTGGCTAAAAAAACTCTACACAAAAATAATAATAATAAAAAAAAGTTTAGCTTAAGATATATCTTGTTGGTACAGATCTGGGATCAGTAATAACTGTAAAAGCTGTTATACAAGCAAACCTCAGGAGATGCTGACCTTAAGCATGAGTTAAGTGTGAGCCTTTAGCAGTGACTGGGTGTGGGGACTTGTGAACAGTCAGCCAAACTAGGCATGGGATAACCTCCCAGTCTCCTGGAAGTAATGAACTTCATTATCGAAAAATACTTCTTATTAATGCCATGAAGTTTCAATTATTACAGGTATTTCCAAAATCTGGCTTATTATAATAAAGGTAAAAGGAATTTAAATAGAATGAATCAAAAGGAGTAATTTATGTTCAGTGGGCTTCAAAGTGAACAGCACAGACTGAAGACTCAAGAAGCAATTATACATTGCTGAGTAAATAGCATGAACGTTCTTGTTATATGTCTTGATTGGAGAAATATTGATTCTTTTAGATTAGTTCTGGTAATTAGACCAATCTGCTTGTTTGTTTATTTTAAATGAAGCTACCCTGCTTTGCTAGACTCATTGTCTATAAGTGTGTTCTATATTAACACATTGCATTGAACTGCAGGCAGTCTTTAATATCCTTGAATATATGATATTTTTTTTGCAGATGAGCTAAGGGTTATTCTGGCAGATAAAAATTAATCATAAGAGTATAAGTGCTGCTTCTCAAACCATTACTCTGACTGAGGAGCTTTTGAACAGCAGTGCCAAGCTAGCAGTGGTGACATCCAGAATTCGAGTGTGGCACACAGGCTCTTTTGAATATGGGGCTTTGCTACAATAAACACCTCTGTTTACTGATTAGCTTCTAATTTTTCAAATGATGGGGAGCAATTTTTGACTTGGCAGTCCAACTATTCTGAAACACTGCACGGTCCAAGAGAAATGGGTGCCCACTTTTATACTGCAATTTCACGTTTTGAATTTCTTTCGGTGCTTTATAACTGTGCCAGGTAACAGGAAACAACCTCTGCTCCAGTGATCTTGTGCATCTCTGACAGAAGTGGAAACGATACAGTGGAATGTAGAGAGATGTAGAAATTTCCACGCAGGCAGCTGCCCACCTGGCTTGGGTTAGGTCCCTGAGAAATCTCCCATGGTCAGATCAATATCAATACCTGTAGGACTGAGAAAGTACTCACAGCGTCAGAATTATTTTAATATCCTTTTGTCTAGGTCCAGTCAGAGCTAGTTTACATGAGATGATGATAAAAAAGAGCAGAGAGTATCTGTGAAAACTCGTGCTTTTGCTGTCAGTTGTGGAACAGCAGCCTTCATGCAAAGTAGCTGTCTGAATTTTGCTGGTGCAAGGCAGGCATGCATTTCTAGTGGGCTAGTCATTTCAAGGATCCCTGCAGCCTTCAGTAAAAGGGTATTTAGGTCACCTCCCTCTCAAACATTGCTTTTAAAAGGCTACTGTTCAGAAGAAGCTGAACAAGTGAAACTGAATCGCAGCAACGCTAACCAGTCCTTGGTTTCTGATCTTTGTTGGCAGCATCTTTGAAAGACTGTGTGTGTTGTTAGCACAGAAGGGTCCTCTGCTCTGCAGAATTCAGAATCGTTTGAATAAACTATCTACGCTACAAGAGGCTTGTTTAGCAAAAGGATGCCAAGCTACCAGGAGATGGAACATCTTAAGAATTGGGGAGAGCTGGAGATTTTTTCTTTTCAGGTCTTTCTCTCATGTGGATGGGCTGTTTTCAGAGTGGCTGCCCTTCAGCTTCCCAGCTGAATGGCCGACAACAGTCTGAACTTTAATAGCATACAGACTTTCCACTTCTAAGTTAATTTTTGAATGAGTGGGATATTGTATTTATAAAGTGTTCTGGTTGTAACTTATGAAGATTTCACCATGTGCAAAAGCACATATTTGTGCACATGCAGTTTATCTTTGCATTCAAAATGTGATCTTCAACTTTGTGTAAGAGAGAGGAGCTTTTTCTTTTTGTGGTGGTTTGTTTGGGGGTTTTTTGTTGTTGTTCAGGGTTTTTTCTCTTTTTTTTTTTTTTTTTTTTTTCAATTTACCCCAAAAAGATTGCATGGTGTGTGGCTGCTGCCGGTATTGGTATTCAGGCCAGAAGGGGCTGGTGTGATCTTGTCTGAAAACACAGGAAAAAAAAAAACTTTGTCTGACATGTGTTTGTTTTTGCTATCAGTCTGCTTGATAGTCCGCTCTATCTTTCTAAAAAGATACCTGCTTTTGTGTATATGCAAAAAGAGATCTGACCACAAGGATAATTATGCATTCAGACTGATAACAGCCTTGTGAAATATTTGTCAGTGAAATAATCTGAAAGAACTATAGCCATTGTGTTCAGGTAGGAACACGCTGCTGATGGCAGCTGAGGTGATGGGAAAGAGAGTAAGATTTGGATCCTGTACAAGGAAGAAGGGGGAGTGATGTGGGCCCCTGCCCTGCTGTACAGCTCTACCTTTCTTGCTTTCTTACCCTTTGGGTTGTGAATAGCAGATTGCATGCAACACTGTATGAAGCAGCATTGCACTGAACATCCTCCTCCTCTTCCTCCACAGGATCAAGCTCCCCGGTGCAATTCAGGCTGCCAATTCAGCTTGGGTGAGCCGACTGAGGAACTGTTTGGGTTGTGTACCTGTTGGTTTTCCAAGCCACATTTTTCAATTAATGTTCCTTTCTGACTGCAAAACAATGGGGTTTTATGTTAAGCTGCCTCAGTCAGAGACAGGCGCCTAGCAGAACACCTGCTGCTGCTGGTTTTAGTATTTTTACTTCCCTCTCTTTCTCTCTCCCCTGTGACGGAGATCTTCCAAACCCAGATACTTCAGAATGGCAGCTTTAATCTTCCCCCCCCCCGAGCCCCCCCCTACCTCCTGGGTCAAACCCCAGAAAATTTGCTGGCCGAAGCTTAGACTTCTATAAAGAAATGTCTAGAGGAGGTATCCTTGTCCACGTCTGGTGATAGTAGGCTGGTTGGCCTTCCTCACTTGTCACAGGTCCGTCAAAAAGGCTGGGAACTGTAAAGTTACAAATGATGGGCACATATTCTGCTTTCTCCACTGGTAAGCTGTGGGCAGTTAGCAGTTTGAAGGTGGTTTGTAGGGTGAAATAATGCGAATGCTCTTCCGGGGGATTTCTGGATTTAGTATAGCAGAGCACTTGCAGGGGAAAACTTTCCTGCTGTCTCTCCTGTTCTGCAGCTGTGATTTTTACAGTGTGTGGATAGCTCTGGTGCCATCTGGGGCCTTTACTTTATGTGTTCTTCACTTATTTATTTAATAATCATCATCATAAAAAATAATTGTATTTATTTATTGTTTTCCATCCTGGCAGTTCAGATTGTGGTAGCAAACGCTGGAGCGGAAGCATGGGGTGTAAGTGAGAGAAGCCAGCGTGCAGAGTCTTGCGTCTCCTAGCCGCCTCTCAGGAGGGGAAGGAGGGAGGTGGTGGGTTTGCTGCGGGACATCCCTGAGAGCCTGCCTGCTCCTGCCATTTCGCTTGCACCAGTGATCATGCGTTGCTGCGGATGCGATCATAGACTAAATCGCATCGCTCCTCTTTTGCAGAAAGGTAGTGTTTTATACCTAAAACTTAAAGCAGCTCAGCAGTTCTCAAAAGGCGGACTTTCAATTTCTTCCCAATTACTATGCAGTACTTCAGAGAAAAGCTTTGAACTTGGGTAGGGGCTTGTAGGCACGCATACGGTGTTTGCTGAGACTTCATTTAGCAGCAGTCAGAAGCTTCTCCTTGTTCAGCCACAGCACATTTGCATGTTGACAGATATCTCCTGTTGGCTTTCTTTATGTCTTATGTTTGAGGGTTGATTTTTTTTTTGCATAATTTTCCATGCAGAAAGGAAAGTATATCATTCTTCTTATAACACTTATCTCAGATGAACACAGATGAGACTTTTTTGTTTATCCTTATTTTGCATCCCTGTTTTAACAAGTAAGGAAACTGTGCCACAAAGCATTTTCCGGATTCACACAATCTATCTAGAAGGAGATGGGTCCCTAGGTTTCACAGCTTGGTGCGTAGATGCACTTCACTCCTGAAATTTCTTTTGTAGTTTATTTTTATCTGAACACAAAGGATGAATTCCCACTTGCCTTGAAAAAATTCGACCACTTGGAGTGAAGAGGAGCATTTTGTGTAGTCTTAGAGATGAGTAGATGCTACTGAGGTTTTTCTTAATCATCAGAGACTAAGATTGGCAACATTATATAATTACATAACATTGATCTATTTTATACAATACAAGAGGCCTATTACTCAAATAATTTTGTACTAATAGGGCTTCTGTTAGATAACTCCTTTTCTGTTTGTTATGTAAGGGCTGGTATTATAGAATCACTGTTTGAATACCAGCACTATAATTTTAGAATTGCTTTTATAGTAGAAGTACCAAGTAAGCCTTGCTCCAAATATAGGCAATTATTGCAATATCCTAATTAATTTTTTTTTTTCAAATGAGGGAGGCCTCTTGATAATTGCTACTTTGCTCTTGGATTTTATTTACAAAATCCTGAGGTTGTCCTGTGCCCAGTCATATTCCATTATATGCATTTTCTGTAATGAATATTGTGTACTGGAAAAGTATTGATCAGAGGTCCTAGAAATTGGTGATTGAGCTTCACCTGTGAAAACATTGCAAGTGCCAGTTCATAGACTCTGCATGTCTGGAACCCTCCTGTCATCTTTGAACTATGTGTGTTTGTCTCTTGTGTTTTGGGGTTTATTTTTATATAATTTAATATAACTTTTATTTCTGTAATTGAGAACAGAAACTGTATGAGCAATCTTAAAATGAGGTTGGGGAACACAGTCAATAAGAATGCCTTTGGAACCCTCAGAAACTGGTTAATCCCAAGCAAGGAATTTAGTTGCAAGCTATCTCCTTCACTGACAAAGCTCTAGATAGTAGTTAAGACTTTTATCTGTGTGGTCACTTGAGAAATGCAGTTGAGCTATAGGTGAGTTTGGAAAAGGTTTTACAATAGACCTGGACTTTGTGCAGGGTATAAGAGAGCAGGAGGACCTATGACTTGGTGCACGGAGAGCACCCAAAATTTTCCTGGTTGAGAAGTTGGTTTCCACTGAACCCTATTCACCACACTTTCTGGAGTACATTGTATTTATTTTGTGTGTGCTTTTAAACTCAGAGGCAGGGTCTTACATTATTTTTCCACCAAGCTCCGCTGAACTTCATACCAGATAAAATCTCCTATTTGACTGGTTTTTAAAATCATGGTCTATCTTTTTTTTTTTTTTCCCCTTTTTGGCCAAATAATTCTGATTATTGTCTGTTTCTATGATTGTAAAAAACTTTCTATTTATAGTATCTTAAGTGCTTTTGTACTGTCTCTTTCCACTTTATTGAAATCTCCAAAAATCTGAGTCCCATTACAGAGCAGCCAAGGGTGTAAGAGGAGCTAACAGCATGCCATAGCTTTCTGTAGTGCTGCTGCTAAAGTTTGGTCAGAAAATGGGAGCATCGGGGAGCTGTGACTACCACTTTAACTTTTCTTTGGCATTTAAGCTTCTCATTTCTTTTAGAGGCCTAACTCTTACCGGGTGAGGATCAGTTACGTCAGTGAAAACTGTGTCTGCACGAAGGTCTGTGTTGGTGTAATGGTAGGTGAATGGGAAGCGCACTCTTTGGTCCAACTGTTGTGTCCCTGTGTGGACGTGGCCTCGAGTCTCTCTTTATCTGGACTGTCCAGATTATAGTGCAGAACAGCCGGATGGGCCCTTGAGCCTTAATCACACCATGTTCCTGCTGCCTGGGTAGGCTGTAACCGCTGCCGCCTTGTTGCTTTCCTCGCTAGGCTCTGGAATTTCCTTTTTGTTAACCAAGCTGGTGGAATGTGCCTGCCGTGGCTCAGGCCTCCCAAACCCCCTGAATTTGGAGCGGGGAGAAGAGAAACTAAATACTGTCATCTTTAGTTGGGTAGAGCTCTCTGCTGAGACCCGCAGAGAAAGGGTTAAGGGCAGGGGGGTCCTAAGTTCCCCTCTGAGCAAAGCACCCGGGAGCCTGTTCCCTGGCTGGCTGCAGAGTCTCTTTCTTTAGTCTGTGCAGTTCGAAGATGTCCCTTCATCCTGCCACAAAGGCGAGCAGTCCTTCTGCCCTGCCTGGACTGTGCTCTGGATGCAAACCAAACCCTTCTCTGCTCTCTCAAGCCTTGTGTTTGCTCTTCATGGAGAAGAGATAGGCTTTGGTGGGTTGGGAGGTTCCTTTGTGTTAAAATCTAGATTTTGTTAAAATTTTTTGTCAGCTCTTAAAAAAAAAAAAGTGTCAAGTGGCAGTGCTGAACATACATAGCTCACCATGCGAGCGAATCCAGTTGATTGTAGCCTGGTAATTTGCTGTAAGAAGATTACTGGATTAGAGCAAAAGCTTGGTTTGTCAGCAATGCCACCTGACAGTAATATTTATTGAGAAGTATTACCTATTTTAAATATTAGTCCACTTATACCCCAATCATACCTTCATTCTTGAGGCAAGAGGGACTTTTTTTAGTTCGGTGTTTTACAAAGCCACGTAACAGAGAGGACACCCAGCTTTTTTTTTTTCCTGCTGACGAGCAGGCAGTTTTAGTAGCTGCACAGCACTTCCAGATTTACCTCGATGTGCTTTTGTCATCATAATCCCTACTCCATGTCAAGACTGATTTGCTTTCCTAGCCAAGACTCGCATCGTCCATTTTTGCTGTTCCATTTCTCCTCCTCCTTTTTCTGGTTTTATTAATCAATAACAAATCAGGAAGATGTTGGTAAGCCAGTCGGGTATATGCTTGCTAGCTGGGATCTGCGCTACGCTCATCGCCCTGGCTTTAGCCTATTACTTGTACTGGTAAGTTGGATTTTGCGCTGCGACTGTGGTGGTGGCTTGTCCTTTAAAATGCTTTCTTGAGGTGGGCTGGAGATTGGTGGTCCTTTTTAAGTGCTCTCGAAGGCTGATGTACTTGCCTACCCTGGCCACACATTAGTAACTTCCCTGATTTGTGCTGGTGCCCTCTTTATTTGTCATGGGACTTGGTTTTGCGATTGTTTGAGTTTTTGTGTGGTTTTATTCAGCAGGGAGCATAGTGGCTAAGGATGCTTAGCATGCGTTGGGTAAGGTGGCAATTATGTCCTTTCAGTTTGTAGTGAGAGCTTTTTTAAACTTCTTTTGCTCTTACTTTGTGCTCTTGCTTAGTGTTTGCATGGCTGTCTCTCTTGGCATGCAACTTGGAAATTGGGCTGCAATGGGCAGCATTAGGGGAGTTGTGGGACACCCATGTCTTCAGCGTTTTAAAAAGAAATGGGTGCAAATTAAGGACTGCCATGTTTTTTTCCCCCCCACCAGGAGCTCAGCAAGTTGCTTCCCCTTAAGGGTGAGCCCCAGCTCCAGGAGGGTGGTGGCATGGAGCCTGGGCATACCTGGGTTTTTCACTGTGCTGGAGGAACATGCGGCCATGGGCCCGTGTGGGTTTGGGAAAAGTAACAGCAGTGCAGGGCTGCCCTAGATTTCTGGGTTGGCTTCATTTCTATGCATCTCTACATATGTCCAAGACTTTCAGCCAAAAGAAATCTTGGAACTTCTTAAGAGCTGCGTCTGGAGCAAATAGCAACTTTTAGAAACCCAAGTGCAATCTGTTGACTAGTTTTAGTGGAAAAGTTACATGCCACTTGCAACTGTAAAAAGAAAAGCCTGCTGGAGTTGTAATTAATATGGCTACAACTGGAAAACTTGCCACAGTGTGATGTTGCTAAAAACAAGTCTCCAACCTAACATGTGGGTTCTTTTGTTTGTTTTATAAGGTGATGAAAAGACAAATAAATGAAAATCTCTGGGGTGATCATCTTAGCTTTATTTTTGCCAAGTACTTCCTCCAGGCAGTTGCACCTGTGCTATTTACAAGCCTGCAATCCTCTCTGTGTGTACACACACACTTCTAATATTAATGAGTTTATTTACGTTTAACTGTTACATTGAATCTCTGCAGATATGTATGCTTTCAGCTACACGGTGTGGCAGCTCAAATTAAAATGTGTGTGATTACTAGCCTCTTCAGTCCCCAAAATGTTCACGAAAACAGGACATATGCAAGTGACTTTACAGTTTTAATGTTAAAAAACCAGGAAATGTAGAGTTTAAGGGTGTTAAGTCTGGCTAAATGTTTTTTTTTTTTTTACCAAAGAAAGTATATGTGGTAAGTATATACATGAAAACAGTGTAGTTCTTAATTAATTCTGCATGTCTTGACTCAATATTGGGGTGTAGTATATACATCTGATATCAGTTATGCTCTTGTATTGATACAAATAAATTTGTGCACATGTTATACATAGGCATAGCATGTACATCTCTCTTGTAATTCTTTTTTTGCCCATTTTGTTCAATCTTAAAATTCCTGAATTGAATCCAGGTCAGGTCTGGTTTGCAGGAGAGATTACAATTCTGCACACAGCAGGAATTAACTGGTATTAGGTCAGATCCTCTTCAACAACCTCAAGGTTCAGAAGAAAATTAATGACATCATCTATTTGTTTGTCAAAAGAAAGCTCATTCAGGCCTCTTTGATTAGATATGGATGAGACCTAATGCGGGTACCTCAGAGTGCTTTTTTGGATTTGTTAGTTGGAGGTTTTTTAACTCTTTAATTTGATGTTTGAAGAAAGATTACTTTGATAAATATTTTAGTTTATTAATTTTTTAACAGAAGTCTGCTCTGCAGAAAGTAGTCAGAAAGACCAATTTTTTAATTTTTTATTTTTTCTTCCTCTTCTTCTTCAGTGTGTTAGCTTGGCTGCTGCAGTTCTCAGAATATCCTCAGAGCTGGGGTGATTAAGATCAGAGATCACCAGTTCAGCAGGGAATCAACTTTGCATATTGAGAGATTAACCCGGTTTTTCTGTAATTCCATCTGTGATCTTTTGCTTCTCCTGGATTGGAGCACCCTTATTAGCTTGCTGGACAGGATGTATTTTGGTCACCTTCTGGGCTAAATTTAGTTTGTATTCTCTAAGGAATTCGTCTAAGGAAGTGAAGAGTCTTTGTTCCTCTGGGATCTATATGGCACCCTGCAGGCCTGGCCCTGGCTCGCTTGCTGCATGTCTCATGCAAGAACACCAACTTCAGAAGCAACCTAGGGAATCCAGCATGGCCCTTCCCCACCCCCCGCACACCCCCCAAAAAAATTAAAAAATAAAAATTGATCAGACACGTAAAGGTTGGTGCTCAGGCAGCAATGAAAGGCGTGCAGAGGACCACCACAGTAACAGTCTCCTGAAGGTACAGGCAGCTGTATAGGAAATCGGCCAGAGGGCTTTTGTGCAGCTACCCCTCTATGTCTCCATACATAGGCTCAGTCTGATATCAGGTATGAATGCCTCACAGGATATACTGCAGCAATCCACAGAAGTTATAAGAGCATGAGACACCCTGTTTTCTTCTTTGGTCAGTCACTACTGCCTCAGGGAGTTTGTTTGGGTAAAGTCTCCCTGCAACACCAGACCCTAAAAGAATTGTCCTTTTTTTACCAATCAACAAATCACTTAGCACATAAATAGGGGATTTATCATTCTGTGTGTGCTTGTCATCACTTAATATATAGGATGAACTCATAAGAATCCTCTGCTCTAATTTTTTGTCTTTTTAATTGACCCATTCCAAGCTACAAAATGTTTGAAACAAATGCCTTTTCTTTTCTTTTTTCCCTGGTGCCAGATCTGCCCTCTTAAATTTCAGCTTCTGGCCACCAAAGGAGCCTGAAATACTAACGTGTTTAGTTTGATTGGTGTACTTTTCATTAGAACTTAAGGTAATTTAACCCAGTGATTTTCCCATGTTCCTAGCCCTGCCTTGTAGCTTGAGTGATGTCTCAAAACACTTGAACCTGCCGTGAGTGTTTTGATGTCATTAATGTACTTTGAGTTAAGAGCCAAATAATCCAGATCACAAAGTTTTGGCTACGGTTGTATTTTGTTCTGAAATAGTTCAGCATTTTTTGAGATAGATTGAGAGCACTGAGGCCTATGCTAGACTTGCACATATATTCAAGCGGTTTTAATGAGCTGTGTAATTTCACTGCCCATTTATTTTATTTGCTTATTGACTGTAATTGTGCTTTGCTCTCTCTGTTTCAGGTACTTGAAGCAGTAGTTTAGCACATGATCTCTAATGATGTGTGTCTTCATCTTCACTTGGATTTTTTTTAGTATTTCCCATCATTGTATTTTTGGAGTGCGTGTATTGTCTGTTGTTTTAGGCAGAGTAACCTGGAGCCTGCTAATTTGTATGTGGTGGAGGGGTGATTTTCACACAGTGGGAGCTGGCATTTCTGTGTTGGTGGGGAGTCCATTGCCGCTGGCCCTGGGGATGGTTGAGCGCTCTGGGGAGGTACTGCAGTGTAAATGCTTAACTGGTCAACCATGGGCTTTCAGCCCTGCTCCTGTCAAGTTAGTGCTTGGTTTATGTTTTTCTTCAGAGTAGAGAAGCAAAAGACTGCATGGTGACTGCCTATTAAAATACTGTTTTAAAGAAAGATTGACTTCTGAGGGAAATAAATAGGCAAAAATGTGTAGCTAGGTAATCCATTCCTGTTCCTGCACGGGTTCCCCAGCCCTGAGGGGAGCCGCAGAGCAGATGGAGAGCACTGCTCCCCTGGCAGGCCCTGCTGTCCATGCTGACCGAAGGGGAGAGAGGGCCCTCTCAAGAGTGGGGGGACTCTCGGGACAGAGATTTAAAAAAAAAATACGCCTCATCTATACTTAGTGTTATTATTCACGTCTCTAGATGCTAGACCAGGTCCCTGATGCTTTCCTCAAAATGGCGGAGGAGAGGAGCATTATGCGCTGGCTGGCATGTTCTCTGTCAGGCCTGTGGAGCGCAGCTGCCTGCGCCACCATTAAGGAAGGATGGGCCCGAGCCTGGTAGAGAAATAGTTCAGTTTTCCGTGTGCATCTGTACAGATTATCACCCGATACACAAAGCGTGACATGATATATTTCTATATAACGTCTGTTATCTGTGGACAGTGTGCCCATAATCTGTGGGCTGCTGTGCTTGAAATATCGCCATGTTTGTGTAAAAGCCGCTGTATGCTCTGCTACTTTATTTAGGCAGCTTAAACTGAAGTAGTGAGAAGATGGGTGTCCTACATTGACTGGGTAGTTGTCTATGAGATAAGTGCCTAGAGATTAAAATAGCCAATGTCTTCCTAACACACCTGTAGCACCAGACCATGCAATTTTAAGAGCGTAAAGAATTCAAATAAATCAGGAGTTTGCAGAGAAGTTGAAGCTTTGAGCAGTGATCTCAATGTGGATTTCAGTGGGTTGTTTCTGTGCTGTGGCTGCTGCTTGTGGATCTGCAAACATGGAAAGCTTGAGTATCTGAAAATTCATTACCCAAAGAATTTCATGACCATGCCCATGTGCATAAACCATGAGTTTGTCCAGGCTAATATAGCATTGCTGTATATTTAAATTTGGTGATGTGAAGAGGTTGAGCTTGGCAGATTTTCAGCCTGCTTTGCTATGGAAATAAAATTTAGTGTTATGCTGTTCAAATATATCTGTGTCTCCCCTCAGCGATATGTTTTGAACCCATTGAGGGGTTTCCAGCCATGCTTGGCTGGCAGATGGCAGCGAGGGTGTCTCCAAAATAACTGGAATCCTGCAGCTTTCATGGAAGTAGCCAGGCAGAGGAAAAAGGGGCTCCTAAGAGCCTTGTTCTAGGGAAACGTTACAACATGAAGTTGGTCATCTTTGATATCCAGGTCTCTACATGAATGTGAGCTTGTAAAAGTGTCTGTCAACACCAACATACAACTTTGTAGGGAACCAGGCTTTTAGAACTACTTGCTAAATTATTTTCTTTGGCAGGCTGATTTCTAATGATGAGTAGGTGGCTACTCAAGCTCAACTCTGCAACTGGAGCAATTGTTATGCATAACTAAATAGAGATCACAGAATCACAAGGGTTGGAAGGGACCTCAGGAGATCATCTAGTCCAACCTCCCTGCTAGAGCAGGGCCACTTAGAGCATGTTACACAGGACTTCATCCAGGCGGGCTTT
>BOSO01014863.1:0-40644 GCA_018403395.1 Gorsachius goisagi | reverse complement strand
AAGCAGGTTCACCTAGAGCAGGTTGCACAGGACTTCATCCAGGCAGGCTTTGAATATCTCCAGAGAAGGAGACTCCATAACCCCCCTGGGCAGCCTGTTCCAGTGCTCTGTCACCCTCAAGGTAAAGAAGTTCTTCTCCATATTCAACTGAAACCTCTTATGTCTCAGTTTGTGCCCATTGCCCCTTGTCCTGTCCCTGGGCACCACTGAGAAGAGTCTGGCTCCGTCCTCATGACATCCACCCTTAAGATATTTGTATGTGTTGATGAGGTCCCCTCTCAGTCTTCTCTTCTTCAGGCTAAACAAGCCCAACTCTCTCAGCCTTTCCTCACAGGGGAGATGCACTCTCTCTAGGAGTTCCTCATCTTTCTTGAACCGGGGAGCCCGGAACTAGACACAGTACTCGAGGTGGGGTCTCAACAGGGCAGAGAGGAGGGGGAGGATAACCTCCTTCGACCTGCTGGCCACAATCCTCTTAATGCACCCCAGGATACCATTGGCCTTCTTAGCAACAATTATTTATTTCTCATTGCACAAAATGTAGAGGCAGTCAATGACATTTTCAGGCAGCAGATTTTTAAGAAACAAAAAAAAATGTTTTGCCTTAGTGCATACTACTACTCAGACTGTGGACGCTCCCATGGAAAACCGCAAACACCAAAAATAAAAGCAGGTTTGAAAAAGCATTGGACAATATAATACAGTCTCTTAAAATTTGCAAACATGCCCATAAACATGACGCAACCATTGTAAATCAGATATTGCTGAAAGTAAAACATGCATATGCTGCTTTCTTTGGAAAGCATTCCCCATCAGCTACTCTCAGGGGCAGAATCAGAGGCCAGGTGGGATTTGCTTTGATGTGGTATAGCTAGGGGGCTTGCAGAAGAACCCTCTTCCTTAACACTGTACATTTTCCTATTTTCCTGCATTTGGTAAATACATTTGCTCTTTACCTTATTAAGCACAATTCTTCACCCAGCTTGATTTTTCACCTCCTCATGACTCCATTATGGCAAGAGAAACCATCTACCTCCCAGAGAAGGGAGGTATCTCTTCATATACGCATGCAGATACAAACCTGTCTGCCTGAAAACAGCTACTTCCACTAGACAATGGCTTTGGGGTTTTTGAAAGCTCCAGCTGATATCTGAATACCAATTTTCACTGTTCCTACTGGAGAGTTAACACCATCTGGTATCTTACCTGGGAGGAGAGCATGGACTGTCAGGTGTTCAGTAGTCTGTATTTCAGAAAGGCCATCAGGTCTGAAAGAGAGAAAACAAGGAGAGATGGAAGAGTAAGCACAAGAGACCACATAAGAACACAGCAGAAGCTCTTGGGAAACTCACTATACTGCTTGTGGTGTGAACACAGCTGTCTGCAGAGCTCATCAGGAGCTGAACAGTCATGAGAACATGGAGCACCAAAAGGCTAATTTTCTGTGAATGAAGCAGAAATATTTTTCAGGGCATGAGTTTTGCAAAATTATTCAATCTCAAGCAGCAGTTCAACCTGGGAATATCTGCCCAAGCAATAGAAACTTCAACAATTGAGAAGTGGGGCTAACAACTCAAGGGCCTTGCTGCCCACTCTGCAGGACCCAAGCTGTTCCTCAGGCTACCTCAATTTCAGTAGTAATCCTGTGAGCCTCTGAAAGCAAGACTTTGTGTCTTGGTTACTCCTGAGGTCTCAAAATCCCAAAACATTTGACAAGCCTTTGTTAATTGTGTTCTCTTCACAATGTTCTTTCTGGGCCATTCTTTTGCTGGGCCATCTTGTTTAGACTGTGCTCTTGCCCAGAAAGGTTGGACCAGATTACCCTTGAGGTCCCTTCCAACCTGCTATTGTATGATTCTATGATTCTTTCTGGTTTGGAGACAGAGGGATTAATATGAGTTACTCAATGACAGAAGGGAAGTCGCTCGCTCCTTTTCCCATGCCCAGGTCCCCAGGGCTGGTGTGAGACTGATGCACAAGCAAACTGGGTTTTGCAGCTGCAGGGGTTTGGGTAAAATCTCAAACCACAGAACAAAGTTTCTTACATGTGGGAGGAAGATGCTTGACAACTGTAGGTGTGTAAAGCACATGAGCAAAATACTAGGAATCTCACCTAGATCTTCCCTTCTTAGGGGGTATCATGTCCCCATTGCCAGGTCTACGAGCAGGTTAAGCTTTGTTTACACAGGTGGGAATCTGACTTGAGGACAGGCTGTAGGGAGCAGTGGGAGGGGTGGGAATTCAAATGTCTAGTTTGGGGTATGCTGCCTCCTGTTGCCCCATGAGAACAGGGCCAGTCTCCCCATTTCCAATTCATTCTGCCTGCCACAGTAACTTACTTGATGACATTCACCCACCGGTGATAAATGGATAAGGAAGGAGGGCAGAGGTGTCCTTTCACAGACAACCCTGAAATCAAATTGGCATAACCACATGCCAATTCCTGAACACCAAATCTCTAGAACACCTATAGGCAACACTAAACACAACAAAATTATACATGTGGTATGGAATACCCCTTTGGCCAGTTGGGGTCAGCTGTCCTGGATGTGTCCCCTCCCAGCTTCCTGTGCACCTGGCAGAGCAGGGGAAGCTTACACTTCCTTGGCTAGCATCAGCACTAATTAGCAACAACTAGAACATCAGTGAGTTATCAACATTCTTCTCATCCTAAATCCAAAACACAGCACTGTGCCAGCTACCAGGAAAAAAACTAACTCTATCCCAGCCAAAACCAGGGCAGTGATTCAGTGCTGTACTGAGCATTTAAAATTTTTGTTTTGTTTTGTTTCCTTTAAAGGAGAAAAGATGCGTTCCTTGCTATGTTTGGATAGGACATAATGGCACTACAGTTTTCACATAGGAATTGAAGTTTCCACAAAATCAAATCCCCTTCCTCCTCCCCCCCACCCCCCGCCTCCCTTTTTTTAGTTCAACTTTCTGTGAAGAAAATTAGAAGCAAAGTTTTGGCCAGGTCACTCATGTCTAACTAGGTATTTCACTTTGTTTAACTGTGCTGCAGCTGTTTCATTTCCAGGCAATACCAGAAAATGTAGAGCTACACTTCCCTTACAGTCTGGAAAAAGTTACTCTTAGTAGGCTCTTTGGAGGACTGTACTTCTTGTAATGTTAAATAACTTCCTAGCTAAACCAAGCTGTGTATAATTCTGCAGGAGCCAAAATGATTTTGTACATACTTACTAATTCAAGGCAATCAACAGATTTTGGGTTTTAATAGAAGCAGTTCTGGGATGTGTTTATTCCAGTCAAAGCAAGAAGTGAAATGATTGCCTGTCTAGACAGGAATGCTGTGCTTAAGAGTAACTGCTTGTGATGGCTCAGAAGCAGACAAAACCTTCCACACTGCCAATTCACCTGACTGTGCAACTTCCTCCTCTTCCAATGAATCACAGGCAGCTTTTTTCCAATTAGGAGACAGTTCTGCAGTTACATTGGACTAAAATCTACGGGACTGTTGGGCTACATCATTAAAGACTGTCAATACTTTTTACTTTTACTCTTTCATTTTTCCTTCAAGAAATTAATTCAGTCTTTAAAGTCAACACTCACCTTGCCAGTGGCTTTGATCTGGGCAGAGGCATCATCTAAGGCTAAAGGGAGAATGGAACAGCAGTGGTGCCTGTCTTGTGTGCGACAACTTGGTGGATAGACTGCTTGCTGACAAAGTGACAGATCTGATCTCTAAATGTGCCTGAGCCTGAAAATCAGTGGAAGTACTTTTACATGATTACAGGCATTGAGACTCTAACTCTACAACTGTGAATTCAAACTACACTAATTGGCATAAGCTGAGAACATTGCTTACCCATCTTAGGACATACAGCTGGCTAAAAACAATGCTTGCATTTGCAGGCAAATCAAATGCAAAAACCAACAGGCCTGTCAGATTGCCCCATTCAAGTGAATGAGGATGCTGCAAACATGGAGCTAAACCAGGAGAAAACAAACACCTGTGATTTGGTTTGTTGGCAAGAATGTAGGTTGGAGGCACACTGGGAGCAGACACAGGCAATGCACCTCCTCCTGAGGAAACTGTGAAGCTCTCACTTCTAAGCCCAGAGAAGCCCCCTCAGTGCCACTGCTCAAAAGATAAGAGAAGAATGTATGATAGGAGAAGAGCCAACAAGTTAAATTCATCATGAATTCTTTTCCTTAGTCACTCAATTCTTCCAGCTAAGTGGAAATACCACTGGAAATGGTCTCCTTTCAAAAGAAAAACCTTGTGTCAGAAGAATTAAATAATTTCAATCCAGTTAAAAACTTTTAGATGCGATGGGTAACAATTGAATCAAAGGATATCCTGTACATACAGTTACTAGGGAAATTCACCACAATCACAGAGATTGAGACCTTCCAGCCTATTCCCAGAACTTCTTGTTATACAAACTGGAAGATAAAGTCTCTTTTCCCTGCACCACCCATGTCATTTTCCATGATGGTGGTGTTCAAGGAGATGGAGTTGAACATACGAGCTAAGTAACAAGCTGTGATGTGAGATGTGTCCCAACACTGCCACTCTTCCAGAATCAGGAGGCTGTCAGTGGCAAAGTCCTAGATCACCTTGGAAAGGACAACAACTCAGCAAGGGTACAAGAGTAGAGAAAAATCAAACACCTTCTGATGTCCAAAAAATTACTTCCAACCACAGGCAGAATTATCCAGCTAGGACATGGACCCTGCAGCTGCACCAGCTACCACAGGGAGCTCCTGCCATGTAAGGTGACATTGCTCACTGCACCTACTTGCTCCAGAAAACCAGACACAATGCCAGCCTGAGAAGGGAGTTTCAGGCTACCCTCGATATTTTGGGATGCTGGGGTTCACACAGAGAGTTCTCAAAACATGTCAATACAGTTCTTTGATCTTCCACACAAACCAATGAGAAGGTGAGACAGGTTTCAGCCATCATTCTGCCTTTCCCCTTCTGAAAAACCTCAGTTGAGTCAGAATGAGTCACTGTGCCTCTGCCCGCTCATATGTTAGAAAAAAAAATTATTCTGTTCTGTGTGGAGATTAAGTATCGTTCAATATTTTCAGGTTCTGAGGAAACAGAATAAAAAGCATCAACTAGCAATAGAGTCTAAATGTTGGAATAGTAACAAGGCTGGAATAAGACCATAGAGGTGAAAAGCAGGTTGTACAACCCAGCAGTGCTCCTTCTGCCAATGTTGGCCTGAGTGGTGGGCTCCCAGCTCTATTTTGAAGACAGCATGTAACCCATATGCAGGACAGACTAAGAATACTCCTAAAGAAATTGCCCTGCCCAAAAAACAATGTCAAATCCTTACCACACTGTAATGGCCCTAAAGAATCAAAGGGTTGTGGTCCTAACTGTCCTCTATCCCTGACAAGATGAGCAGCAGTAATTTCAGATAACAAGAGCATCAGCTGGATTTAACTGACCAGACCATGGCAGAAATGGACAACGTCAGCCCATGCTCTGTAGACAAGCAGAATTAGCTGAACAGTCTGTTTTCTGCTACTGTCTTTAGGACTGGTGGTTAGCAGAAACAGGTAAGAGTTAGGACCCAGAAAGCACGTCATCAAGAAAGATTACCATTACAAACCACTGTTGACCAGAGCAACCAGAAAAACTTAAGGTAAACAACTGCAACACTTGAGGAGAAATCTGCAGAGGGAGAACACAAGGTCCAAAAGACCCGACACCTGCCACAGATAACACAAAGGTTAAGGAGAAGATGAAGAAACCCTGGGAAGATATCTAGTGATGATAGGCAGGGAATTTGAGCAGAACATGAACAAAATACTACATTAAGTGGGGCAGCAAGACTGTAAAGCTTATTGCTAGCATCTGGTTTTGCTGAATAGGCAGGGAAGAATCTGTGTTACCAACTCTAGCAAGCTGATCGCAAATTTTACTATGTCTGAAATAAATACGTATTTTAAGTCCCAGCTGATGGAATCAGCAAAACTCTAGAAAACAGGATGAAGCAAGCACAATCTAAAAGACAATACATCAAAAAGAAGTAAAAATTTCCAAATGAATTATTAAAAAAGAAAAAAATACATATTTTTTTAAGGAAATTCCATTGCTTTCAGGTCCACAAAATGGTGTTTAAATATGATTTTGCCCATACATTTCTATCCACAAACCACAGAAAACTTAAACCACAGACTTTGCTCCTAATTGTTGAAGAAGGCAGAAAGCTGCTAATACACTGCTTTTAGGCCTGGGTCAGAGCAGCTCTACTGCTTCAGAGAAGGAAAGGACTGCGGACAGAAGATAAAACTTCTCAGACAAAAAGAGAGCAAAGAAGAACAAGGATCCTAACAGCAATATAGTTTCTCATGGGAAAGTTGAGAAAGGGGTGAGGCAGATGAGAGGAGGTGGACAGAGGGTGGACAAGTTAACAGGAACCAGCCTACGGTTTGTCTGGAAACACTTAGAAAATGAGACAATCAGAAAAACAAACAAACAGCACGAGATCCCAGAACAATGTGTTAGGCTTATAACAGAAACCTAGTTGACCATGCAAGCTCAAACCCACAAGGGTGGAAAGGATGAAGATAAGGCTATGTTCCCTCATACAGGCAGGGGTCTTTCTGCACAAGAGGGGACAGCTTCATTGAACATCTCCTTTGAACAGGAGAAGGAGACCCAGCAAGGAGGCAGCTTGGACACGTTCTGATAGCCTGTAGCACCAACCTGATCTCTATTCTCCTATGACTTCCTGAGTTACCATACGAGGAATTGTACCCACACTATCAGGAAGGGATAGCACCAAGGAAGCAATAGATGGAGACATAGTCTGGCCTTGTCAGACAGTTTTGAGAACAAGAGCTTCACTCAGTGTTGCATGGGTTAAGCCCCGCACAGGCTGCACAAGGAAACTATTCTGCTTATGCCCTAGACAAAACTTGCTTATACTGTCCTGGGGATGAATCACACAGAGAGAAACTCTGGCAGGCAACACACATTGCAGGAAGAGTTCCCAATACAAACAAGCAAGATTCAGGCAGATAAGAGAAGATACGGCCTTGCAGACTGTCTAGCAAGAGCATCCATCTTCAGAGTCCATGTAGCTTAACTTCTCAGGTGTGCCGTGAATGCCCTAAGTGAGTTTGCATAGCTTTTTATGTTTGATGCACCAGGCAGCCATCAGGGAAGAAAAAGCATTTATGTTTTATCTGCTCAGGTTGTAACTGCTTGGTACAGTGCAGTTTTCCAGCATCTGGAGCATTGGCCTGATGGACCCAGCACTATTGGCTTCAGGTGGGAGCAGGCAGCTTCCACAAGGGCTGAGAAGGAATCTGTGAGCCAAAAGGCACTATGGTCTCCTCAAACACAGAGGGAGTGGAGCTAGGCAGTGAAGCTAGGCACTGGAGGAAATGTAGCCCACACTGAGCTTTTCTACTGGGGAACTCACTTCCCTCCCACAAGGCACAGGAAAGGGCAGCAGAGACTTACAAACCCGTCTCTATCCCAGTGGCTGCATAAAAGCTCGGCTTTTCTGGAAATGCTTCCAAGAGGACACCCTGGAAACTCCTAACCCCAGAGAAGAGGAGACATAAGGCATGCCTTCAGCCACTCTTCCCAGACACTGTGCCTGGCTCAGGGCCTGGGCAAGACAAAAAACAAGGAAGAAATGTCTGCTAAGCTTCCGAGCAAGGTCACCATCTGTCATTCCTCAAAACATTAACTCAGATCTCAAGAAGGCAAAACCCTGGATGTTTCCAGGCACCTAGAGAGAGCAGAGGAGCATGCTATCTCCATACTGTGCATGGATAGCTGGTGGGTAGCAGAAGCAAACAAGGCCAACTTCAGTGGTTGGGAGAAATGTCACATTAGATCATGACCAAATTTGGCTACTGAGTTACAGCACAAGGTCATGGCTGATCTTGTGTTTCTCACTAGCTGAGAAACTCAGCTCTCATCCTCTCAGATATCATCAGCAGATGATATTCCCAACACAACCATACCTCACAGTGCAGAAAGCTCTCCAGGCTGCCTCTGAGGTCTAGATTATTATGTGAGCCTGAAATCATCTCTCTTACTAACCTGGCTTTCTGAAATATCAATGCCTATTAGTATATCATTATTCATCTGAGAAACAAAACCTCCAGGACTGCTAATGTCCTTACTAAGGAACACTTGCCTTTTACATTGAGAATTAGGGTCTTTTGGGATTCTTTTGGTTTTCATAGAATCACAGAATCGTTTAGATTGGAAAAGGCCTTTAAGATCATCAAGGCCTTTAAGATCATCGTTACCTAGCACTGCCAAGTCCACCACTAAAGCATGTCCCTAAGCACCACATCTACACATCTTTTAAATACCTCCAGGGATGGGGACTCAGCCATCCCAACTGACAACCCTTTCAGTAAAGAAATTTTTCCTAATGTCCAACTTAAACCTGACCTGGTGCAACATGAGTCCATTTCCTCTCATCCTATCACCCGTTACCTGGGAGAAGAGACCAACACCCGCCTCACTACAACCTCCTGTCAGGTAGTTGTAGAGGGCAACAAGGTCTCCCCTCAGCCTCCTCTTCTCCAGGCTAAACCACCCCAGTTGCCTCAGCTGGTCCTCATCAGACTTGTGCTCCAGACCCCTCACCAGCTTTGTTGCCCTTCTCTGGACATGCTCCAGCACCTCAATGTCCTTCTTGTAGTGAGGGACCCAAACCTGAACACAGTATTCAAGGCCTCACCAGGGCTGAGTACAGGGGCATGATCACTTTCCTACTCCTGCTGGCCACACTATTCCTGATACAAAAATTTTTCTTTGTAAAGTTTTGGAATATATTAAAAAAAAATAAATCTGCTACATTCAACTTCCATGATACAAACCTGCAATATGCCTGCTTTAAGCAGCAGAAGCATCCAGGAGCTCTGTGCCTGGTCTCAGTACAGAGCACATGCCCCAGTCACACTCACTCATTTCCATGAGACCGTGACATATCTGCTGCATGCTCGTTCCCAAAGACACATGGCACACTTGAAAAATTATTCCTCAATAGCTGCTTTATATCGAGTAAAGTATTTGCAAATAAATTGTTTTATCATTCACATAGGCACTCAGTAGCTGCTGAAATAATTAAATGTTGACCATGGCTTTCATATGAATTTCTGTTGGTCTTAAAGAAAGACTCTGTTGAATGACATTAGCAACTTATGAAAATGCATGCATGATAAAGCTGCCCTCTAGTGGGACGGTACCAATCACATCTACAGCCAACGTGAAGAGAAGGATTTTGGGGCCCACAGTACATCACTGAGCCTCAGGGACTGGATCAGGCAGCAGTCCCATCCTTCTAGGCTGTCCCTGCATCTGGCTTGGCTGAGGCTGCAGCCAGGCAGCCTCTGAGGGGCTGCCAGCTGCATTCCCAGCACGGCCACATCAATGTGACCAGAGGTAACACTGCTTTGGCATTTTCAGCCAGGCCGTTCCCATACTGCTGTTTACTGGGGCCTGCAGAAGACATCCTCTGTCAGCTGGCACCACCTCTTAATTGGGAAAAAAAGACTTACTGGACTCAGACTGAAAAAAGATGGGTAAACATCAACTGGCAGACAACTTAGCATTCACATGAAGCTAGCACCTGACCAGCACCAGGACTGAATAGACATCAACAGTGAAAGCTGAAGCCCTAGAGAGTGAGAAGGCTCCCAAGGACCCCATCCACAGAGATGCCATCACTTTGTACCAAAGAGCCGAGTACACCCACAAGTCCTACTCTTCTGCCGCACACACTAGACGGCCCAGCACTTTGAAGATGTTCATGGTGTTATCCCTTTTTGCAGCACAGAAGGCTAGGACTTGATCTAAGGATGGAGATGTGTGTCCAGCAACAGACCAACACTGGCTTTACAGAGCAGCATCTCCTCTACTAGAGGAATGATATGTCAGCTAGGCTATGGGAGATCTATATGAAGGAGAAAATAAGGCTCCTTATCAAAAGAAAATTAAGTCCAGGTAACTGTATGTCTTGACAGCGAAAACTTATTTCAGAGAGGCTGGAAACAGGAAAAGAGAAATTACAGCACAGGAACTGATTGTGCAATGATTATGACATCAGCCCCCTGCTTCCAAATGTACCTTACCCATCTTTAATTTTCAAAGCAGAAATGTTGAGTTTTGGGGTGACCACACACTATGTTTCCAAGGATATGATCTCTGTTTCTGCTTAGAAAGGCTGTCTGACAGGCCAGATTCATGACATATGCTCAAATCAACTTCCCTCCACCCCTGAACGCACACAGTCAAGCATCCCCACTCCTCCCAACTGTATACAACTCATGCCTCCCACTTCTGCCTCAGACATGGGGACCTGACACACAGAGAAACATGGCAGTCCTCTGTAGTCTGTGGAGGAGATGTGCTCAGTTTATATCTGGCTTTTCATTAACAAAACCTCACACTCAAGGCATTTTCCCTTCTCTGGGAAACTCAGTCATTAGCTCTGGTGACCTCACTGCTGTGATGTCCTCAGGCTCCCCCACTATGCTCTCAGCCAAATGACTCCAGAGATTAACCAGTTGGTCCGTCTCCAACAGTCCCACCCAGTGTTTCTTATAGCCACAGACAAAGCTGTTAGAGCTGCCATAGAATTGCAGCCCTTGTTTTCACCAGTCATACCATCACCTCCTTGCAGGGCTCATTGCCGGTCTCCTTCAAAAGACGGTAGTTCTTTTTAGCACTAATTACTTGGTGTAGTCAGGACCTTTGTGTCTTTCCATCATTCTGAAATAAGGAAAGCAATAATACCTCACTATGACCTTTCCATTCCCGTTCGCTCTCTCTACTACAAGAGACGGTGCTCCTCTTGCACTCTCTCGCCACAGATTTAGGGCTGTGACAGATGTCTTCCTCAAACTGCCATCTATCCCCAAGGAGAAAGGCTCAATCACTGCACCCTTACAGATGGTAAGAAGCGAGCTGTACTGTGTTCTCTTGGCCACATTTCACAGCTGGCACCTTGCAAACACTAATACATCCCTTTCTACTCTGAGCCTGTAGCACAACCACGCTGTGATGTGCAAACCATGGCAGGGGCCTAAGGTAGGAAGATGGGGGATGTTCAAGCCCTTGCAATAGGGTCTCTTGAACATGCTTTACACAAGGTCATTCACATCCCTTCAGCAACCTCTGTTGTCCAATTCCATTCAATAAACCCTATTCCAATAAGACCACATATAACCAACAGAGAGATAAAAAGGATTAAATAGGTGCAGGGTTTAACATTTGGTTTCACTAGGATAATGTGAGATTGCGGCATCATTTCCTCCCCCCCACACCCCTTGTGTGTGGATGCATGCAGAAATGAGAGTGTATTCTTAGCAACATGAGTCAGCCCAGTAATGTTCCTGCTGTCATTAGACTCTATTTAAACTCTGACCTCGCATTTAAGTGTAACCACTACAATGTCACAGCAGTCACTCCAGTCCCATCTGCCTGTAAAGCAAAGTGAGCAGCAGAGCTCAGACCACCAGGGCCCCATTCTCCCTTGTCCTTCAGGCATCTCCAGGGAAGCTCTCTCCCTAGCCCCGGGCACCAACAAGGCAGTATTTGCCAATCCTTCACTCCTGGATGACAATCCCAGCTTCGACTCTGCTTTTTATTTCTACCCCACAGAATCTGAGGGCTCTGGCCAAGGCACCACACAGACTCACAGGCCTTCTGACAGAATTTGAGACTATCTCCTAACCACAGTTTGCCCACACAGCATTAGGCCAGGTAGATAAAGAGACAACACAACTCTTTCCCATAAACAAGCTCCGAATCTATCATCCTGAATGGCATTCCTCCCTTCCTCCAAGAGCCCGAGACCAGCGCATAAGACTGCTAAAATGCTCGCAAAAAAGAGCTCCCACCTTGGGCTAAAATAGTCACTGAATGAAAGTGCCTACAGAAAGACTAGTTTCACACTGACTGAACCTTGCAGTTGAATTCAGTAGACTAATTCAAGGCTTTCTTCCTCCCCTCCCCCCCCCTTTTTTTTCCAAATTTATACATATTTGCTCTCTTCTACTTTTAGAAACATATCTGCAGGTTTCTGCCAGTAGTTCCTTATTCATGACGACTGTGGGGCACGGGCTGTTAGCATTAATCTTAGAACAGAAAATGCTTAACGCGCTGACTTGGACAATTTTTCAGTGTTTGACTCCAGAGCTTCAGCTCGATCACTTCAGTAGGTCACCATATTAACAAACATTTACAAAGTGAAATCAGTTTGACACATATTTTTAGGCTGTTCATTTACTTTTCCAAGATGGGATCATTCTGTAGTACACAACCTGTGGTTTCCTTTGATGACGTGAGAGCCCTTTGGGAGCAGCCTAGTACTGGCCTCCAAGTTAATTCAAAATCTGACATGGTCTAACTACACATGACAATTCAAGCATTCAGATCCAAAAGCTTTTTGCTTCAGGCCATTGGCTATAGCTATAGAAATGGCCAATTTCATAAGGTGATACTGCAAGGTCAACAGCCCTTTCTTATTTGAGCATTTATTTTTCCGATGGGTGTAAAACAACTGTTCTTCAGGGACACCAGAGGAGTGCCCTAAGGTCTATGCAAGTACTTCTCTGCTGATCTTGTGCTCTTAAGAGTAGCTTCTGCTCTCCAATATTTAAGGCTAAAGCTTGCACTCAAGGATAGCATGCAGAAGTTCGACAAAGGAAAAGGGCTTCCATAAAGGAAGATGTCCAAACTAAACCCTCCACTTTTTCCTTAGCTCAGACTTTAGTCCTCTACTACCAACTTAAATAATTACATTGACAACCAAGAAGGAAGAGCTGAAGTTAAAACTTTGCCCCAGACTTTGTCTCCACATTTGTGACTTTAGAATAAGGTTTGGATTAAGATATTTCAGTTTTTACTCTTATATACACTTAGAATTTAATTGCAGAAAATATTTGCCTGATCCACATGGGAGCAGTATACTTTGAAATATGAGGATTTCAGAATAAAGATGGAGTCCTTTATCCAACAGTGAAGACAGACTGATCAGACATTATTTCTTATTAGAGCTTTGCGTTGCCAAGGTGAGAGCTGTTTGTCTCAAACCATGACCCAGAAGCATTTAACACATCTTAAATGAAATGCTTCCTTACTAAATAAACCAGACTAAACCAATTGACTTGAAGAAAGGAGGTGTTATCAGCAGTTCTTCACTCAGCAGGTACCCTGGCTGAGCTCCCATCCACCCCACCAGCACCACTGTCCCCCTTTAACAGATCTGCACAGGAGTCGCAGGGGAGCAGCAAGCACAAAGTACCCATGGGGATACACCAAAACCTTCCTGGACCCAACAGCAGTGGCCATTTTTTCCCTTCCCCAAAAGCAGCATTTGCCAAGGGACCTAGGACAACATAGACACCCAGGGATGTAACCAAATGAGTGATGGACTAGAATAAAATAGAAAACAGAGACTTCATTGCAACTCCAGTGCCAGCTCAGCTCTAAGTCATTTTGAAACTGCCTTATACCACAGTGGGAAACTCCTCAGGGTTGGCAGAGCAGCCTGGTCTACCCTATTTGAGCAAGACACTATATTCTTTACATATTAGTGTTCACTGGTTTGGGGATCACCATTACATGTCAAGCTTGCCTTTATCACTTAGCTTTCTCTCCGTAACATCTACGTGTGGCAGAGCATAAATACCATGGTATAGAAGATTGTGTGTGGGGAACAGCCAGTAACAGTGAGGCTCAGATACACAAAAGCAAACATCGTCATCTCTCTGGAAGCTGAACCTGAAAGGAGAGCAGGGAAGACTGGAGGAAGGGCTGCCAAGGGGACTGAAAGCCTCATCAGGTGCTTAGTCCAGGAGGGAGACAGCACACACTGAAAACACACTGATAGGAAGAGGCCCACTTTAAAAGGGAGAGTCCTTTGTCTTCCCTAGGATTTTAATCACACTGTGGTGGCTGGGCAGAAAGGAGGACTTTAAACAACCACAAAATCTAGTTATAAACCCAGTTTCATTCAGAACCTGATGAGTTGCAAGTCAGCCTCCCATTGCTGTTGGCACCTTTGAGCATCCACACTGAAGCAAGGAGCTCCTCTCCCCAGGCCTCTCTCACCCTTGTCCCTGCAGCAGAGAAAGGTGACAGATGAGCACATCTCTTTCATCTTTCCTTTCAGCAAAAGGGCAGAAGCAATGAGAAGTGCTGCCACCAGTAAGGCACAGATCAGTCACCGATTCCATGTCACCAATGTCAACTGATAAGAAGATACAGCAGCAGGTCAAATGCAGCAAGGTATCAGCACAAAACCAGCAAGCAACAAAGATACCGGTGCTCGACACAGATGACAGTAAAAGCATACACTGACCAAGCAAAGAGTGGGGTAAGTAGGAGGATGCAATAATTCAGAGTAAAAAAGCAGAACTCAGGCTAAGCATGTAGCCCAGAGAACTGCTACCCAGGAGCAATTTGTGTCAAGCAAAAGTGAGGTTTCGGAGAAGACATGTAAACTTTGAAACTGCAGGAATAAGGGAAGTGAAGAGACAATATAATTTTGCTTTCCACATTGAGAGAGCGTCTCCTGTGCAAGAAGTCCAACAGCAACAAAATGGAGGGGTTTTTTTCATGGTCTTAGGGTTGATTTCAAGAATAAGTCTTTGTTCATTTAGAGTAGTTCTGCAAACCTCAGGCGGTATTGCAGTCTGACTAAGGGATGTGCAACTCTCAGGTGGATAGTTCCGTTAGTTCGCAGAATTGGGACAGGTCCTGGGAGGGAGAAAAGAGGTTCAGTAACGGGAGTTTCCAAGGTTAGGGGTTTTTTTTTTGTCTTGCTTCTTTCTGAGAATCCATATGAGGAGGAAGAGCTGTGGCAAGGATGAGAGGACTCCCTCTCCTAAACCATACTAACCACATGTGACAGCATGCAATTAATAGCTCATCAGCAGAGAGGTGGGGCTGTCCCTTAAAGTAACCTGCTCAAAGCATTCCCTCGCTTTCAAGGAAGAGGAAAGACCAATCAGTTATCACCTAACACAGGAAGGGGAGGAAGAGTGATGCATCCCTATATGCTCCTGCCACATACCCGAAGAGCTGTCTCCTCCCTTTTCTTCCCAGGCACCTACCAAAAGTAAGAACACCCCAGATGGGAAAGCTTGGTAGCACCAGTAACCATGAAGCCTTGCCTGAAACCTGAAGCCACAATGATATTCTGCTTTGGAGTCATGTGGCCATGTGAGAGCTGTCAGGTTCATCAGGGATAAAACAATGACCATTCTGCAAGTCATAAAATAAAAACAGAAGTCATTATTCAGGGGAGGGAGAGACTGGTTATAAAACAGTTTTTACCAATTTGGATAACATGTCACCAGCCAATAGTCCACGCAGGACTTTAAGATGCAGGAGTTACATACCCACCTTCAAAATGAGCCATCTGCTAGGGTGCAAGCACCACTGCCTCTCCATCCCTCTGGAAGGGACTTAACAATTTTTCTAGGATTTCCTTTGGAATTACCCTTGGCTACTACACATGCTTTCAGCAGCATTTTCAAAAGTCATTAGCTCATATTAATATTTCAATTTCCACTCATCTGTGCTGGAGACACCACAGTGAAGCTAATTTTCTAAAGTCCACCACTCAGCACTGTTTGGAAACGAGCTCCATTTCAAGTGTTCTCATTTGGACAGCCATCACCAAGTATGTCTAAAAAGCTCTTCCTCTACCACTGCCATAAAGATCAGGTAATAGCGCAGACCCAGGGAAAACCAACCATGAGTAGAACCACCCTAAACACTCACTAAATTCAAAGGGAACTTTGAACATTTGCCGTTAAGCACAGACTTAGCTCTTCTGCTGAACTGCCACATTATGGCCCAGCGCAATATGGAATATGCCCCAAAATGATGATTAGAATGTCTTAGTCTTGTATTCTGCTTAACAAAACCAGAGAATTTTACCAACTGTTCCCTGCATTACACCTTCCCTGCACTACACATTCCTCACAGGGGTTCCTCCTCCTGCTTGCTACCGATTCATCCCATCTGAATTTTAATGCCATTAAATGATACCAGCATTACAAAGAAAAAAAATCCTTATTTTCTTTTTTTCCCTCCTCAGGATAAAAAGTACAGAACAGAAATGAAATCCTGTTGCTTAGCAGTGAAAATACTTCACTTAAGATTGACGCCAAAGCTCCTGCTAATGTCAGCAGGATGGCATCGATGCAGTAACCAGAACATCAGGCAGGTGCAGCATCACAGGAAGGAATTAGGAACACGTTCCTCCCTTCCCACAGTTCATGGATTAGACACAAATGCATCACACACACCTTGAGCATCTTCAACATGCTGGGACTGGGGCTGCCCCCTTTCCTAACCTAAGGGCAGAAAAAGGAATGGGTCAGCATCCCCTGCATGTGCAGGCAGTCATGGAAGAGCCAGAAAATAACTGTTACACTTCTTCCAGAGACGTGCACACATGCCCTGTGCCCCAGTGAACTCCAAGCATCCCCTGAAGAGGAAAACACTACACCTTCCAAAGCAAAGGTGCAGTGTAATCTGTTTACCAGGCAAATTTGAATATATCAGAAGAAACCACAGCCCCACTCTGTGGCCCCCTGATCCAATGCCAAAATAACTTCCTCATGCCGCAGGTTTATCACCATCAAAGAGTCCTCTGCTTCTGAGAAGGGGCACAGTGCGATCAATAACTAGACTGTAAAAGTTACGCATATGGCAAAACATTCATACTCATCTTACTAGGCTGCTCCCATCTTCCCGGCTGTTTGCCACCTATTGCTAGTTACTAGCAATGGAGGTGTACTGCTTGCAGACCAAACTGGCTTTCTAAGGATGCAGTGGAATTTATCTGCTCTCTCCCTGCCTTTTGTCCCACTAAATTTTCTTTCTAGTCATTACTGTCCCCTTTCCCATTCTTTTTTTTTCCGAACTATAGCCAAATTCTGACATTTGGACAGCATACATTTGGCAGCTCTCTTAATGAGGTCAGACATGTAGCCTGAAAGAAGTAAAGCAGTTTTAAGCAACAGTTTTTGGATCTGCACTGGGGTCCATGTTTTCCCCTCTGCAGCAGTGTTCGTCCTCCTTACTGCTCCCTTGTCTCCCCCACCAAGTGCGGCAAGAGCTTTTGGCACAGCTCCGGTCTTGTCTCACAGGCACCAGACAAAGATGGCTTTAGTAGTAGAATGGCAGTATTAGGTTAACAGTTGGGCTTGATGATCTTAAAGGTCTTTTCCAACTTAAACGATTCTATGGGGACCACTGCCCACTGGGGACTATCCCCATCCTGGTGGCACCTCAGACCTACCTACACATCACGGTGGTCTCTGGTTGTAGCACCAAGGGGTAACCAACCCATGCACTCAATCCCACCAGCTATTACTTTTCTTTCCCTATATGTTTTTATATATGAAAGGGTTTTTTTGGGATGGTGGTTTTAAAAAATAAAGACACCCCCATCCTGTTTTTTTGCTTTAGATTATAGATAATGGGAAGGGAAAGAAGACCCATGAGCTTCACTCAAGAAAAAAGAAATCACAGTAAATTTTTTTTTTTTCTAGATGTCTCAGTTCAATTTCTTTTTTTTTTTTTTCCAAACCTATTTAGGGTCTTTTTAAGGGATAGATCAAAAGAAAATCATGGCCAAAATAAAAGCATTCGCCTGTTGGCATCTGCGTTGGTTTTGGCTAGGATAGAGTTAATTTTTTTCACAGTAGCTAGTATGGGGCTATGTTTTGGATTTGCGTTGAAAATAGTGTTGACAACACAGGGATGTTTTTGTTACTGCTGAGCAGGGCTTACACAGAGTCAAGACCTTTTTTGCTCCTCACCCCACCCCACCAGCAAGCAGGCTGGGGGTGCACAAGAAGCCGGAGGGGACACAGCTGGGACAGACCCCAACTGTCCAAAGGGATTTCCCACACCATATGATGCCATGCTCAGCAATAAAAGCTGGGGAAAGAAGAATGAAGGGGGACGTTTGGAGTGATGGCATTTGTCTTCCCAAGTAACTGCTACATGTGATGGAGCCCTGCTTTCCTGGAGATGGCTGAATGCCTGCCTGCCTGTAGGAAGCAGTGAATGAATTCCTTGGTTTGCTTTGCTTGTGCGCACGACATTTGCTTTACTTGTCACAGAGGGACACTAAAACTAACCCGGACGAAGGACAAGCTCAGACAACTTTATTTCACAAAAAAGTCAAAACCACACAACAGAAACCAATGAGAAACAGGGGTAAAGTGCAATCAATCAACACACCAATAATATTCAACATGTAACATTTCTGAGGCGTCGGTCAGGGTGCTGTGACTACACGTCAATACACACAAGAATGATGATCCAAAGTGCGCGCCTACGCTCACTCACAAGGGTGGAAGCTCTCTCCCTCTCATGGGTATCCAGAAGATCTAATCGCTCGCCCGAGGGCAGGGGCTCACTCCAGGATCTATCCAGAAGAAATCACTCACTAAAAGGAGGTGAGGGCACCCAATCCCAGGAAGTTTCCTCGGGCAGCGTCCCAACCCAAGGGGAAAGGCTTCAAACACAGACCTGCTGCTCCGAGAAGACCACTCAAGGGGGGGTCTCTGGGGGCGCCCCATTTATACCCTGGGTCAGATCTGAGCTGTGGTCACAACTGGTCATGATCCAGAAGCTTCTCCAAGCCAAGACGCCTCATTGATTGTGGACCCCATCTGTTGGCCATAACTGGTCGCCACCCAGAAGCTTCTCGGAACCGAGGTGCCTCAGTGGCTGCGGACCCTCCCTGTTGGGCGAGGGGTCCCGCTTCTCTCGCCCCCCTACAGAGGGATGTACCTGCCTCGGGGCACGGCAGAGCACAAAAGGCGTGAAAATGAGGCACGAAAAGCCAGCAATCACCATGTTAAAAGCCCCGATCTTTAACGGAAGCGGGGTGGGGGAGGGGGGGGTGGTAGGGGGGGGTGGTATACCTGCCCCACTATTAAACTGTCTTTATCTCAACCCACGAGTTTTCTCACTTTTACCCTTCCGATTCTCTCCCCCATCCCACTGCGAGGGGAGCGAGCGAGCGGCTGGGTGGGGCTGAGTTTCCGACTGGGTTGAAAGCACAAGTGACAGGCGTATCTATCTCTATAGTCCCTTCCCTGGCCCATCTCACCCCCCATACCCTAAATCTCCTGGCTCCCAAAGCGTCTTCCTTGCCTCTCCCCTTCACCCTCAAAAGAAAAAAAACCCAACCCCAAAAAACCACACCAAATGAAAAAATTTTTCTATATCGCATGCCAGCTAAGCCACTCCTGCCTCTCTCTGCTCTAGCCCCAGCATTTAGTAGGCTATCCCTGTTTTTTCCCTTGACACCTCTCTGTTTAGCAGACTCCCTACAACTGCGGCACTCCTTTCACCCACCCCTTTCCTCCAAGGCAAGCCTGGCCTTCCCCAGGTTAGGAAGCACCAAGTTACACAGCAAGGTTAGGGATAACCTGCAACACTTCTACACAAAACCAACCCGAACTCATGGGAATGATGGGCTGGATCCCCAGCTACTTTACATCAAACGGACACTGCTAAATGGCACAAAGCTTTGTTCACCTATGCCAGTGACGTCTGGGACACGGTAAGTCCAGCTGGCAAGAAGACCATGATAAATGTTTAACACAAGCATACCGCAGTCCTATCTGGGTCACAGGAAGCAGAGATCACACAGAAGTATATACCATGAGAAATGTGTGCAGAGGAAGAAGGCCAAATTTCCCGATTCATGCTTTGCAAAAATGTCAACAAAAGGTTGTCCCCAAGTGTCAGCACTGCAGCAGTTATCACTTTCTTTTTGGGTGTTTAATTTAGAGATGGTTGAAGGAGAACTGCTTACAAGCTGCTGCGGCTGCATCATCTAGGAAAGTTTCTTATTACACACTGCAGATGGGCATCAACAGCGGACAGGACTGTACCAGCACATGTGTGGCAAGTCCCAGGGAAGTTCCCTGTGACTGCACAGGCCCTTGCAGTAGGAAGTCCATCGTGAGTTGTTGAGCACGTTAGTAACAAGGTTACCTTGCAAACACAAAACCTCACATTATCCTCCTTTTCGGACATCAACTCCCCAGGTCACCCTTCTCAACCTGCCTTACAGGTGTCACATGACAGCTCCCTGACCCAAAGTTGTTTCTTCTGCCTGACCAGTGTGGAAAATGAGGCCTGGGGACACAGGGCAGCTCACAGCAGAGTTGGTAACAGGGAGGAGGCAGCCTTCATGGCCTAGAACTGACTTCACAGCACTCCTAAGTGATTCCTGTGTTCCTGAAATTTTATTTTAACTGGGAAGTGCCTGGAAAGGTGGGTTGATAACTGGTTTGGACTTTTACCCGTGAGAAGAGTATAGGAAAAATCACTCAAGAGCGCTGCCACCAAACAGCCAGATAATTCTGATCCAGCCACTGCTACAGAGACCTAACCCAAACAGCATCCCAAGAGGTCCAGAACAACCCAGTTTGCATGGGCACAAGTGGCAGTACCAGACATGAGATGCCAGAGAAGCAGGGTCTCGAGCTGTACAAAAAGAGGTGAGTGGAAATCCAAGCAGTTAAGATATCCATCTGGTGGTGAGGGTCTGCATGTCTGTGGTTAATTCAGCACAGGGATGGATCTTACTAGTTCCTGCAGCTCTTTCATCCCATGTCAGCCTCTTCACAAAATCAAGATTACACAGAATGAAGCTGTCATTTCAGCTTGAATGTCTGGTAAGGACAAAAAGCCCTCTGCTTTTGAGACATAAGCTCAACTTTCAGTTAATTTATTTCCACTTAGATCTCTTAAAGACTGTTCAGCTGCTCAAGGAAGTCCTCATTGTGGAGAAACAAGGCAGCCACAGCCTTCAAAAGACAACACAGCACTTCCCAGAGACCTTCATGTCTCCATGATTTATTTTACTCAGGGGGTGGGGGGCCTGGGGGGTGGGATGGTAGTGTCTGGTTTTGGGGTTATTTTTGCTTTATTAACTGCAGTCTAAGAAATTCAGGTAAGACATGAGCAACACACATTAAAAAAAAAAAAAAAATCAGTGTCCTCTGCAAGGGATGAAGATTTCTAGCTAAATAGCAGCACTTCGACACAGATTTACAAGGCGAGCCAAAGTCCCACAATACTCCTCATAAGTCCGCAGCTCCTGTCTACCTACTGCTGGGCTCCCCCTGGACACACTGCCACCAGTGCCACAGAGGATGAGGTCTTGCCAAGGTGAAGAGAGTGATGTACATTTTACTGCAGAATGAGGATCTATACCAAGATTGCTATATCAATGATTTAAAAACTGAAACTCTGCCACAGCACTAGATCCTCCTTCTCCAAGATGAATATTAACTTCAGGCTAAGAACAGCAAAAAGCAGTCTCCCTGCAGAACTCAACAGTTTCTGTAAGGTTTCTTTCACTTTTCTCTTAGGCAATTTGTGGTGGCCAAATGATGAAGATGATAATCTGGGGTAGATGGAGCGTGTGCTCAATTCAGTCCAGACACGTACTCGGATACACATACAGATCTTCTCACCTGTTGCTTCTGCTTCCACGGTGAAACAATTGCCAAAATATTTTCTATTGCCCTTGCATCTTCTAGCCAATAATCTAAAAATGCATTACAAGCTTTTAATAACTCTCCACAACCTCTATCCAGTAGAACGAACAGGTTTTAGCAACCCCAGAAACTGAAAGAGGGGAAAAAAACTTGGACCAGACCTACTAGCAAAACTACAGGGAAACAAGTAATAAGTGCAGTTTCATTTGTTTTAAGCCCAGCAGCCTAGGGTCATCAGAACAACAGGCAGTACAGACAGCCTCATCCACAGCCAGTGGGTTTGACTTGGTACTCTCCTGTAACGCACAGGCCACGCAGGTCCCTGCAGATCAGAAGTGGGAACGTTCCCACTGCCTGGTGCTGGACGTCTGCTCTGCACACGCACCAGTCCATCCCTACAAGGTGCAAAACCCGGTTCCCAAAGAGGTATAGGCATTTCCCTCAAGGACCAGACACTATTTACATCTAAATGAAGTGGACAGGAGTTCGATGACCAGGTATGGCAGGCTGCCATGCACAATGCATTGCATAGCATGGGCATGCTTGCCTGTAAATAAATGTGTGGGTGATGGTGAGCCTTACGCCTCCTTATTCTACAATAATATGTGAAGGGGGAAAAAGTAAGATATCTCCCTGACTCCAGCACTTTGAAAACCTTGTTGCTGGTTTCATCACTGCTGACACTGCCAGGTGACGCTGCTTCCCAATAAGGCTGCTAAAACCAAGGTTTTCTTTGCATTGCAAGATTTGCCATGCTGCAGAGTTGATGCAGCTGCCCTGATTTCCCTGCTGAATCACTGCATCCCACATCACAGCAGGAAGAATCCCTGCCATTGGAGCAGCATAAGTGCCTCTTGATATCACAGATGCAGTTGAAGGGTGAGCATTACCACTAAGGGCACAGAACGGGGATTTTACACAGCCGCAAAGAAGAAAGGAAGTTCGGTAAATGAACTATTCAATTAAAAGGAAAATCACCATGACAAAGGTCAAACTTTACTACTTCACATATTTTTCCCCACTCCTTCCCCACTCCCCCGTCCCATCTCTCTCCCTCCCCACTTCCTTCCTCTCCTCCCCCATGTAGCACCCCAGCTAACACGAGTCTAAGTAACAGGCAGATTAAAAACTGTAATTGTTGCCATCCGCATTAGTAGATGGCAATGACAGATTCTGTGTCAAACGTGTGACTGCTAAAACTGAAAGAAGCACTACTCTAAGGTGTAAGTAGGGATGCAGATAAATGTAGGTGGGATGGTAACATAATATGCAAAAAATAAAAGGAAATGGTGGTTCAAGTTGAGGAGTTTACAGTTTAGACAAGAGATCACTACAGAAAAGATATCTAACTATATCTGTCTCAATGCATTGGGATTGGCCAATTTGGACATGAGAAGGAGTTCTCCCCTTGCTCAGATTGAAGTCAGGACCAAACCCACCAAGTTAGCCTAGTGGCACAGGGCAACACAGACTCCCTGCCATTTGTAGCTTCCACATAACTGCTGGCCAGCCCAGCCACAACAACCATCTCTTAAAATTTACCATGCATGTTTGCTCTTGACTATGTGTGCAATTCCTCACTGTTACAAGCCAATAAGCTAAGAGAAGGACAAAGATCAAAACTGACCATTAAGAAGAGAGAAGTCTCTGGTGAAGTGCTATAATATATATAAAAAACCTTTAAAATAATCACTTTCCTATGACCACATTAAAGTCTAGTGCTGTGGCCACTACTGAAAACTGTAGAACGGCTTCTGTTAACAGTTTTGTTAATGTTTCACCAGTTTTGGTAGTATTTCCTGGGAAATCCCTGTACTGATTCAAGGAACAACAAATACTGTGGCAAAGGCAAGGTATTCTGAAATGTAAGCACTGAGCACTCAGCCAGATCAACCCCTCAGCAGATGTGTCCACGGGCTTGGCAGGCTGCCCGCATGCAACAGTAGGTGATGGGAGAAAAACCTGTTTAGACTTCAAATTACTACAACTGTCCTATCTCCTAAACACTGCTAAATCAGAAGGAAACCTGCCAGTTTCTGAGTACCCTGCTTTCTGTGGCTTCCTCTTGAAAGTCACCCATAAAGCAGTTCGCCAAAACGCAAGACAATACATAGTCCGCTCGTGGCAAATGACAGAAGAGTTACTCCATCCTGAGCTTCAAAAGAGAACGTGAAGAACTGCCTTCTTGCTTGAGAAAGGAGAAAGTACACAGTTTTCAGAATGACTGTAGATCATGTTCACAAACATGGCCTGCCAGCATGGCCCTTGCCAAATGCAAACCACAGTGCTCAAAGGCATTATGGTGAGGACTCCAAACAAGTAATAACAGCTCTGATACCATGCTAAATCAGTAGCGTTTGAAATAGACACAAAAGGACAAGAGGCCAAAACAGTCAGTCAGTGGGAATTCACAGATTACTGTATATGATGCTACCAAACCATTAAGGCTGGGAAATACGGTTGCATAAGTGTGGTGTTAGAAGAATTTTTTTTTAATTTACAGTCAGATGAGTGAATTCAAAGATCTTAAATGACATTATCCCAATTTATGTTCTATAACCACACGCTGGCTAATTCCTTCATTAAGCTCTGGTTTTATGGTTTAGTCAAACCTTTTCCTCTAGAAAATGGTATTCTTTTTTTAAAGTCTTAAAATGACAACAAAGATGGCTCATTTCTATGTTATTTGCCTCAATGACTAGCTGCTATCTGATAAAACATAATGTCTCTTAATTCCAGACAAGACTTGTTTAATTTCTTGTTCAAAGTATCTTTTTATTATATCTTTTGATTTTTAAGCTACTAAATTCGTTTTTGAAAGAATGACAAATGTTGAAAATCTGCGTTTGGGTAAGGCTGGAAGAGTTACGAAATGCTTATCCCACTGAGACCACATCCTTTGGAGCTTTGCTAAACAAATGCATTCTGAATAGTTTCAATTTTTATTTTCCCCCAGTCTGCTGTAATTCTCTCTGTCCAAACCAGGCATCAAAACAACATAAAGCCCTAACGGAGAGTAATAGCCAAGGTTGCCTAATATTTGTTGCACATCACCACTTCCCTCATCTGTCTTTCCCTCCACCAGGGTGAATTTGGAGGCTCACTGAGCTCATGACAGAATGAATTCTCCTCCTTAGAGCTAGTACTCCAAGCTGAGAGTCAGTGCCCTAAATGAAATGTGAGAAAAACCTATTTCTGCTAATGAATGATAGAAGCTACATCAAAAGTGGGTAAAATAAAGTTTACCAGAATATGAAGGAATCAAAAGAAGTGTCAGAATACTGCACTGCACTATTTAGCAATGAGCTATGAGATGAAAAATGGTTAAAAGTAATATGGGAGGCCATATCCCTAAAACAGGCATGACACATCCCAACCCAGCCCATGATAGGGCTAGCTCATTCTCAGCTATTGGAAAAGTTTTTGATGGGCACACCAGAAAGGAATAAGGAATGGTTTCCTGTTTGTTTGCTGACCAAAGACCAACACGAAGCCAAAAAAAAAATTTTTGTATGTAGAAAAAGGCTCAGTTCCATGGACAATGTTTCTTATTTCATCCAAAGTATTTAATCCATCTCTGCTTTCTTAAAACTTCCTCACCCCTGTAACTTTACCATAAGACCACACTTAGCATAATATTTGGTTTTATTTTTGGAATACAACATGTTTAGAAGATCACATTGCCAAAATTGCCCAGTATAAAAAACAATTGCAAAATAGGTCTGCAACAATTTCCACATACATAGTAGCCAAAATACTTTGGCTGGGTTGTTATGACAAGCAGCATTATTCGTAAGTGACTATAATGAGCAGCAATCATAACAATCATTATTTCTGAATTAAAAAATGCTCATCAGTCCTGGACCAGAGGAAATTGCATGGCTGTTTTGGGTGAACTCCACCCCTAGAGGTTGTGAGTCGGGCTGATCTCAGACCTAAAGCACAGTAAAGAACTGTTCCTCTGCTCCTTGCAATTAATCTAAGCTAATTGGTAAACCTATTTTGAAATTATTTACTTAAAGCTGGCAGAATGAGAAAAGCTTCATTCTTGGAGTGACAGGACATTCCTACGCAATTCCCATAAATATGCAGCCTTTGGACAGGGATTGCTGCTCTCTGAGTAGAAAAGGACTATGACTTAGGGGGGGAAAAAAGTATAAAACTTGTATAAATGCCAGAGTAGATTCTTCTCCTCACTGAGTTTATTTTGTATGTTGCCCTTGAGCATGGAAGATTTGCCTCTGGTGTGACAAGGCAAACGAAAAAATAAAGCTTTTCACAGCAGCAGTTGATTTTGTGATATGTATTCAAATGTGACTGAACCTGCAGTTGAACGCATTAGCAAATGTAGATGAGGGCAAAAGCAGACTGCCAGAAGACAGCAATTAGTGCAGCAAGAGGTGACTTGGCTGTAGCAGTTGAGAAGAGTGCTCCAGGGAAGAACCAGCAACAGGCAGAATTACATTAGGGAGGCTGATACCACCTCCTCAAAACTGCTCACAGACGCTGCCTTTGAGGGAAGCACCAGGTCATCCACACAAGTGATCTGCAGCATTTAGAAGTCTAAGGACTAGTGCTTTGGACAGAGCTTACTCATGGGAGTATGAAATAAGGTGGCTTGTCAGGGCTCAGGTGACAGCTCGCACAACCGCAAAGTGATAGCTCACCCAAAACAGCCAGGTCATTGCTACCAAGACGATGCATCTTCTATCTCCCCAAGCATTCCTTGTTGTGAGGGGAACAAGGCAGACTGTGGAGGCATCTGAACCCTTCCCGCTCCTGCAAGTATTTGCTGAAGGTTTCGGTACAAACCTTACTTCAGCAATTGTGATTTTTTGCACATTGTGCCAAAAATCTGAGTTGACCAACTGTAGGCATCATGGGAAAACTGGAGAAAGTGGCAATCCCAGAATTATCCAGCCTCACTAGGGAAATGAGATGGCTTGACATTGCTAAATTAGAAAGAGGGAACTTCCATAAAGGACACTCCTTTTGTCACCATTGCTTAGTAAAGCAGCAGTGCTTTTCAGAGATTCGGGCAGCATAGCTTGAGCACTGGTCCAAGATGAAGAGTTCCCCATCTTTCACTTGGGTGAATCCTGTGCTCTTGGGAAGAGGGAAGCACAGAAGTGGTGTGAAAATCTGAAAGTAGGAGTGGCAGGACTGTTGGACATTGTGTCCAACTAAGTCAGCTCCTAAAAGCCTTTTTTTCTTTTGGGTTCAGACCAGGAAAAGCCTCCTTCCAGGGCCATGATGCTTATTTAGAATATCTGCTGCTTTTCTAATGAATTGGATAAAGTAGCACAGAGCAGAGGAACTGTTCTTGCAACTAGAACACGTATCTCACCTTACAAGCTCATCTTTTTAGAAAGATAAGAAAGACTATGGAAAAAGTTGTTAGTTCCCTTTATTAAGTGTACAACAAAAATAAAACCACATGCAAAAATTATTATTAATGATGCAAGATTCAGGAAACGCCTGAAATAAGTTTGCCTCTGTCACTTTAGTTTTGTGTCCTTTTGTTCACTCATGATATAACTTTCAATTACCCCTAAAAATAGTGGTTTTCCCTAAGCATTATCATGTCATCATACAAATACATAGTTGGCATTTGTTTCCTCCCCACTGTTTTAACATAAAACCTTGGTCTTATTAATGCACATTATTTAAAACTTCCACTGAAAAGGGATAATTATTCTTCTCTTCAGAGGATTTTCTATAATTGTCACTATTCAACAGCAGAGAACTTTCCAAGCATTACAACCCTGTGAGGTGCAGACAGACATAATAGCAGGGAAGGAATAAGACAGTTTGGAGGTGGACAGGCCAGATGGCACACCACTGATGCAGGTGGCTGGTCCAAAAAAAGCCAGAATATACTTTTCTGGGAACAGCGCTGATGACCAGCATGACAGGCACAAGAGTTAGGCTGCAGGCAGCTCCCTCCCAAGAGTGCACAGCAAACTGGATAGGCCACACTAAACAGATTGAGCTGGTCTCAAGGTGACACAATCCCAAACAATCCTGCGATAATGCAAGAGTTCAGGACCCCTCTGGTTGTGATCCCCTCCCACAGCTCCCCTGTTAGGCTTTGGACAGCTGTACTTTGGCACTTGCTATCCACAAAATCCAGCTTGGCCTGGACACCACTAGGTTTTTGGGTCCCAGTTCCCTTGGAAATTTCTGCTGCAGGACAACTCACTGTATTAAATTTCAGCTCAGATAGTTAAGGTGCTCCAAGTTTTAAACAACTGAAAATAGGGTTTTCCAGCTGAGGCTTCAGCTGTTATTAATAATAAGAAAAGGAACCAGCTGCACCTCTACCACTTTCCAAGAAGTCAAACCATTGGTGAAAAAAATGTTGTTCCTATTTTTATGAAGAATAGACTCCCAACAAGTGATGGTAGACACCCCTCAAACTTCAAGCAATTCTCCTGCGTAGTAGATCACTTCCTCCTTCATGCTGCCTTCACAGAACTCGGCAAAGATGCACAGGATTAACTACCTTGATATTTGATTAAGAGAATTGGCTGAGATTTTGTAAAATACAGTAATCAGCTGCCACAGAGAAAAGGCATTTTCTTCTTGTCCTGTAACTTGTAGCAACACTGTCTTCTCAGAAGCTGTGAGACCATCAACTACCCAAGATCAACCCAGTATGGAAAACAGGAGATGTCAGAGATAATCATATTATTTATTCCCCATGTCTACTAACTTCAAAATACATTCCAAACTCCTGATTAAGTTTACAGTCTCCTTTGCCTTCAGACTGATGCACAGGCATCAGAGAATCATAGAGTAGAATAATATAATTGTTAAGGTTGGAAAAGACCTCCAGGATCATCAAGCCCAACCGTCAACCCAACAACACCATGCTTACTAAACCATGCCCCAAAGTGCCATGTCTACACATTTTTTTAATACCTCAAGGGATAGGGACTCCACCACCTCTCTGGGCAGCCTGGCTGAATGCTTGACCACTCTTTCAGTAAAGAAGTTTTTCCTAATATCCAATCTAAACCTCCCTGGAGCAACTTGAGGCCATTTCCCCTTGTCCTATCACTAGTTAGAATCATAGAATTGTTTAGGTTGGAAAAGACCTTTAAGAACGTCAAGTCCAACCGTTAAACTAACCCTGCCATCCCACCACTAAATCATGTCCCTAAGCACCTTGTCTACCCGGCTTTTAAATACCTCCGGGGTGGGAACTCAACCACTTCCCTGGGCAGCTCATTCCAATGGTTAACAACCCATTCAGTGAAAAAACGTTTCCTAATGTCCAGCCTAAACCTCCCCTGGAGCAATTTGAGGCCATTTGCTCTCATCCTATCACTTGTTACTTGGGAGAAGAGACCAACACCTCGCTACACCCTCCTTTCAGGCAGTTGTAGAGGGTGATAAGGTATCCCCTCAGCCTCTTCTCCAGGCTAAACAACCCCAATTCCCTCATCTACTCCTCATCAGACTTGTGCTCCAGACCCCTCACCAGCTTTGTTGCTCTCCTCTGGACATGTTCCAGCAATGTAAGGTCTTTCCAGCAGTGAGAGGCCCAAACCTGAACACAGTATTCGAGGTGTGGCCTCACCAGTGCTGAGTACACTTCCCTGCTCCTGCTGGCCACACTATTCCTGATACAAGCCAGGATCCTGTTGGTTTTCTTGGCCACCTGGGCACACTGCTGGCTCATATTCAGTCAGCTGTCAACCAGCACCCCCGGGTCCTTTTCTGCCAGGCAGCTTTCCAGCCACTCATTCCCAAGACTGTAGCATTGCATGGTGTTCTTGTGAACGAAGTGCAGGACCTGGCACTTGGCCTTGTGGAACCTCATACAGACAGCCACAGCCCATTGATCCAGCCTGTCCAGATCCCTCTGCAGAGCCCTCCTCCCCTCAAGGAGATCGACACTTGCGCCCAATCTGGTGTCATCTGCAAACTTACTGAAGGTACACTCAATCCCCTCACCCAGATCATTGGTAAAGATATTAAACAGAACTGGGCCCAAAACTGAGCCCTGGGGGACACTGCTTTTGACCGGCCGCCAACTGGATTTAACTCCATTGACCACAACTCTCTGGGCCAGCCAGTTTTTTTACCCAGTGAAGAGTATGCCTGTCTAAGACATGAGCTGCCAGCTTCTCTAGGATAATGCTGTGGGACACAGTGTCAAAGGCTTTGTTGAAGTCCAGGTAGACAACATCCACAGCCTTTCCCTCATCTACTAGGCAGGTCACCTGATCATAGAAGGAGATCAGGTTGGTCAAGCAGGACCTGCCTTTCATGAACCCATGCTGGTTGGGCCTGCACATGCCACATGATGGCACTCAGGATGAACCGTTCCATAACCTTCCCTAGTACCAAGGTCAGGCTGACAGGTCTGTAGTTCCCCAGATCCTCCTTCTGGCCCTTCTTGTGGATGGGTGTCACATTTGCTAACTTCCAGTCATCTGGGACCTCCCCTGTTAACCAGGACTGCTGATAAATGACGGAGAGTGGCTTGGCAAGCTTCTCCACAAGCTGCTTTGGTACCCTTGGGTGGATCCCATCCAGCCCCACAGACTTGTGAATGTCCAGATGGCACAGCAGGTCATTAACTGCTTCCTCCCAGATTATGGGGGGTTTATTCTGCTCTCTGTCCCTGTCTTCCAGCACAGGGGGCTGAATACCCTGGGGATAACTCATCAGACTATTAAAAACTGAGGCAAAGAAGGGCATACACAAAAAAGAAATTAAGTAGTTCTTCTCACTCTGATTAAGAAAATAAGAACAACAGGACTTTGACCCAGAAGTTTGTATCTGAGCAAGCAGAGGGCTTCATTGCCCAGACAAGAAGGTAGCTATAAAGCTACTACTACTGACTTCCTACCTTTTAGGGTCCAAGAGCACCAGCTTCCCTGGTGACCTGGAGATTGACCACTGATGCCCTTTAGGGTCTACTTAGCTACCCCTTTCACAGAAAGTAAGCATCACCCAGAGTAGTTTTCACAGCTTAAAGACTGTTCTGCGATTTTAATTATCATCCCAAAGGCAGAAAAAATATATCATTGGTGACAAAGAAGTTAAACCACATTTATGCTGATTGAAAGCCACTGAAGCAAATGGAACTTTATCAAAAATTAGTCTGACCCAAAACCGTAATAGTTTATGCGCAACGAAACCATCTTCTTACAGCAAACCAAGACTCACTTCTGCATAGAAGTCCTCTACTGATTTTGGCTTGCTGAGTTCAACCAGCATGTTCAGAGACAGATACAGATTTTGATCAAAAAGCTTGTTGAGAAGTCAACGAGCAGCACCAGAAGTTACAAAACTCTAGTTGCAACCCTGTTGGACTATCAAGCTCCTCAAAAAATAAAGCGCTCTGTCTTCCTGACTTGATTCCATTTATTAGAGTGGAAGACTCTCTTCTTATTAGCGCTCTTACAGCTATGAACCTTCAAGGACAACTCTGCTGTCCCTGTGCCCAGCACTCCTGCCCCACTCTCATTACTGCAGCTGTAAGAGTAAGCACTGGGAGGCAGGACAACTTGCGAAGCACCCAGCGCCAAGTTGAGAGAACACTATACAACTTTTCCATTTCCTTTCAGGATGTGTTGTGTCTCTTTATCTTGCTTCTGAGGTATAGAAACAAAAGGAGAAAGGGGAAGATTAGTTTTCAAGTACCTGTATCCTAACAGCCCACGGTGTCATGATCCAATGACATCATTACACGTTTTCAGTGTCCACATTTGGGTCTTTTACAATGAAGGCATTGATGGGAAGGGCACCCCATGCAGCTGAATAAATCTACTCAGAGGGCTCAAGAAAATACCTCCAGTGGAATTTTTGATTTCAGTGTCACCCTCTTCATAGCCCAGATGCATTCTGCAGACCCGCAGCCCCCGGGGCTGGCTTTGCAGGAAGCACCTGTGCTAGAATGAGGTGGGGTGACTCTCTTGATTTAACTCTGCCAAGGCTGCCTTGCCCTCCGAGCAAAGTGCACAAGGGGAAATTCCAGTCTCCAAGTTCCGTGGTGAGCTCAGACAAATATATGTAGTGCGGTCCCAGCCATGGAACTTGACTACTGGTTCTAGAAACCCAAGTGGCACTCTGCATATTACTCAGCAGCATATTATTCTGACATTGTTCTCAGGCACAGTTCATACAACCATAGAAATAATGCTTAGTCATGCCACAGGGAGAGGGGGTTTCCTTCCATCCTCATCTCTTCCTCTCCTGTACAACAACCTGACAAATGGTCATGTTGGGTGTGTGAGTGGTGGGACAAGATCTCTGACATGGTCCAAGAAGGTCAGTGCTACTCTGAGGAGCCCACACAGTTACTTCCCAAAAGGTCATTCCTTTCTTGTTACCACCATGATGTCGTTCAGTACGTGGTTACCTAGAAGACATGTACCTACTATTCAGGATAGATTAAGCAAGGCATAAATTCTAAATGCTTCAACCATCTCAGTCACACTGACTATCAAATACAAAACTGAGCTTGTCTTCATAGAATCATAGAATTGTCTAGGTTGGAAAATACCTTTAAGATCATCAAGTCCAACCATTAACCTACTGCCATCCCACCACTAAACCATGTCGCTAAGCAACTTGAACTGCCCTAGCTGATGGACACCAGAGTGTTTTGAAGAGAAAAGAGCTAGCACTATAAAGAAAATTGTTGCCTTTTCAACTGCTCAGACCAGTTATCCTGCAGTTATCAGAGAACTAGCAAAACCTAAAATAATTTCATGTAGGCTCAGAATTAATGATGGAGGTCCTGAGCCCATTTAGATGCGTGTGAGGGCAGGGTCCAGAGCAGCTATAGAGAGTACTTTGCCACATGCTCTGCTGCACTCTTTTGTGAGAGTTTGTTGAGTTGAGAAGATAAGACATGATATGATTCTTGCACTGTGGATGATTTAATTCTTCATTGGAAACTAAGATCTACGACTGCGTTGGTACAAGAAGTTGGATTGGCACAGACAGAAGTAGAAAATGTACGTGGTTCTCTGGTATTATTGCAGCAGGGAAAGGAATCTGCCATCAGCTGGACCTCTAGCTCTATGAGCCCCTGGCCTGCAACAGGATCTAAATTATGAGTCCCTGGAAAAATAAAGAATTATTTCAACTTATCAATATGTCCCTAGGGCTGGTAGATACATCATCTACCTGCTCAGAAGGGCTGACTTCCTAAAAACTCTAGCTCTAATGATCCCAAGGCAACCTTCCAAAATTAAGCCTGAGCGATGAGCTGTTCTGTCAATGCACCTGCAGCCAGCCAGCCCCAATCCTGTTCATGCTCAGAGTCTTCTCAGGCAGCAGATTCATCCTTCTGCCTGAAGGCAGGCAAAGGTTTTCTGTTTCCCTATCACCTATTAATCAGAGTCAGTGTGGACCATCCAGATGATGTAGGGATGGTTCATGCAGAGGTTTTCAGCCATCCAGATCTGGCAGGATCCAAGGGCAATATTATTCTATGCAAAATTCTCCCTCACAGGCTTTCTCTTCCATCTCCTCCTAGTAATGCAGGCTTAGACCTGGGAAATATTCCCCTGGGGTATATTTTCCCCCAAGAAAAATGTAAAATGCTCTATTTTCCCTAGGAAAATTCAGAATTTTTTGCCTCATAATTTTTCACCTCATAATTTTTCTAGAAAGCTGAAGTGCCACATTTCTGGTTAGGTTCTCCAAGGCAGGAAAATGGCAGTTTCTTTTGAAACACTTTTATTCTAGGTCAATTTACTATTCAGATACATTAACTTGAAAGGCCTTGATGAAACACCAGAGATATCATTCAAGTGCTTTCTTTGTTTATCTTTATGAGCAGACCAATGCCCCCACAGTGCATCACAGCCCCCTCTCCAGTAGCACCAGCATAAGACTTCAGAGAAACTGTTCCCAAATGCAAATGCCCCTTTGAGCATGCTGAAGCAAATTAAGAGGGAAGGCTCCAGCTGGGACATCACAACACACTGACATTTTCTTTGAGGACAGAGCAAGTAACAAGACGATTTTCAAGTAACTGTTGATATCCCTCTTCCACAAATAGCTCTCAGGTTGTTTATTCCCAGTGCAGGACAATAATGGTATTTTTAAACATTTTCCATGGAAGAAGAGTAGATTTTTTTTTTTTTTAATGCAGCTTCTCCAGTACCTTCTGTTTCTACAGCACAAATCATACCCCTGTTCAGAGAAAGACTGTGTTCTCTGACAAGCACGAGACACCAGCAGGGCCATCTTCTGGGAGTGCACGGTTTTGCAATCCAAGGCCTGTCCTCATAGATATGTTTATCAAAAGAAAGCATTGATTTACCTTGGATGAGGGAAAACAACAGAAGTGATCTGTGCATAAGAGATTGCAGTGTTTCCCCTATGCAAGCTGTGCCATCTCATCTGCCTTGCAAAAGGACTGCACCTTCCTGTGACAAAACTTCTTTGAAATTCAAAAATGGCAAAGAGAGAAAATAAAATGATTCCTACTGTTCAAAAGCTCTGCTTACACAGGCTGTTCTGAAATACTTCACCAGAAATTCAGGTTGCAGAGGAACACACTGCAAGTGCCGGTGGGCACCACACCTCAGCAGTGGAAGGATGATACATCAGAAAAGCAGAAAAAACTCTTTCTTTTCAACCTCTCCATTTAATAAAAGGGTAGCAACATATAAGGTAGGTTTTATGTTCCACCACAGGACATTTCAGATGCTGTCACAACTGTTGCACAATTAACCCTCATTTACCTTGGAATACAAACAGCAGCATAGCTCTAAGGAAGGACCAGAGCAAGCACAATGACAAGGCAGTGTTACACGGCAGTCAGATCATATGCCTGGAAGCAAAGGATACTTGGCTAGTTGCAACACAGCAGATGAAAGCTTCAAACCTCAAGGCCAAGAGAGGTCTGAATGGAAAGCCAAGAGGTTAAATCTGTCGCAGAATCAACATGTAATTGACTGTTAGCATCAGCAGAAAAGAGGAGAAATGGAAGACTAGAATGGTTCTCAAAGAACAACAACTGCATGTGCGCAAATAGGTGCTTGTAAATATTTGTGCTGGCAACACTCATGAAAAGAACAAACAAGTGAGAGAAAAAACTCCTAGCTCCTTCCTCTACTAAGAAAGAAGCAATGCTCCTGAAATAGAAAATAAAACTGCAGAGATGTAAAGCTGAAGGAGGAGAGTCAGGCCACAAGGCAGCCACAGGCAGAAGGGCACAAGTTTTGGCTGGCAGCTCTAGAATGACACTCCTGTGGGATTACTTGCTCTCAGCCACACTACTCCTCTCTTTGAGATAAAACACATCAGAGGAGTCAATTTCAGAGGTAGCTAGTAAGTTGATCCTGAGGTGGGTGGAGTGTATTGACCACGTATCAATGAGGGCTTAGCAAGTATATTTACTGCAGAAGAGCTTCAAAGCCAATCTGATCTAATTTCTTTCATGCTAGAGATACTTCTCTCATCATAACGTTGTTTTCTTTGACTCCAATGGACTTGTCCCTGATTCACATCAGAGCAAAAAGGATGAAGAATCGGGTTCACTCAGCTTCTCTCATGCTTTCTTACTTTTTTCCCCTCTGGTCTAATGCCATCTGTTTGTTCCCCAATACAGGCTGTGCCAACTTGCACTTCCTGCTTCAGACCAGAGACGTTTACACGTACTACTTCCAAAAGACATTCTGAACACAAACTTACACAATGGTTGGAAGAGAGGAGCGATAATGCTGTTATTTCTCTAAAGTCAGACTTAGCAGGATGAGGGACTCTCCAGTTGTTAAAAAATTGCACAGAAAATGATCTGCTCATATGTGAGAGGAGTGTCAAAAGACAATCACAGATCCTACAAAAAGCTGAGCCAGTGGCAGTATCCAACTCACATAAATAAGTACTCACATGCATATAGAATCATGGAATCTTTTGGGTTGGAAGGAACCCTTAAAGGTCATCTAGCCCAAGCCCCCTGCAACGAGCAGGGACATCTTCAACTAGATCAGGTTGCTCAGACCCCCTTCGAATCTGATGTTCGTGGAAAGATGTAGCTAAGTAGTGTAACCCAAGTCCTTTAGTTCAGTGGTGGACAGAACAAGTTTCCCAGCTCTTGATTCTTTAATTCACCCCTACAAACCCAAGAAGGTAGTGTCTTTACAGTGGGGGTGGGAAGCAGGAGTCATCACAGGAGAATCTGAGTCAGATACTTTCTACACTGCAATGGTGGGGGTAGACTAACACTCAAGTACAGGGTCAAGTCACCAGAAGCCCAGTAAGAAAAAGTCAGGTTCTCTATAGAGCAAATCAGCACAGCTTATGTACTTTGAGAGCAACTTTATTATCACCAAATTTTTCTACTTGTAACTTGACAACTACAGGCATACTTGGTTAGGTGGAAACGCTAGTCAACAAACTGAAAAGCAAAGATGTTAAATCAGAAGCCTACTTTATGTTTCATATTGCAAATGCAAATTCATATTCCAAATGCAAATATCCCATGCAATTGCAATGTGTGGGGAAACTGGAAAGGACAGAAACAACATGTCAGCTACCTGATTTCAGTCAACAGGTGAGATGAACAAGCCAGGACCTGATCCTGCAGCCTTCAATACCACTGCAAAAGTTATTTGTATGGCAGAAGTAGATATATGCAAGCCACATCATCAGACACATTCAAAGCTCTCATACACATCTAGGAGGCAACATATCCTCTGCTAGCAAAGTCGCACAATACTCTAGAGAGCTTATAACACTACACACCACCCTCCACCCACTTCGGAGGCAGCAAACACTGATCATTTGGCTAAAATCTAAACTGCTTTCCTTCACAACTGTACTTTCTAGCCCTTGCAGTTTAGATACTTCAGCTTGGCATATAACTTTTCATCTCTCATGTAGCTTCCTTGACTCCCTATGCTGCTCCATTTGGCTCTGAGAGCCAGAGACCCTGTAATTTGTGCATAGCTGGCAGGCTGGTTGAAAGAACACATCAGCGTCCCGTTTTCACTTTGGTCCAAGTGGTAGGAGTCCACTTTGAGGTTGAAGATCTCCCAGAAGCTACCTTCAAACAGGGCAGTGGAGTTGAACTTCAAATACATTGCTTTGAAGTGCAGGACTGACTGAAGCACCCCACCTTGGCATGCAAAACCACAGTTGGGAATGACAGATGTAAGTATGTCTCCCTGCACTTCTGCTTTACTGCAGTGAGGACTTGTACTGTTGTCTTGGCCATCAGACTAGGTAGAGCACTCATCTTTCTGCATGACAGTCTCCTAGTAGGAAGGGGAGACAACAAAGTGTATTTGCAAACAGCTATACCACTGTATATATATGTGCATAAGAATGGCTGCACAAGATCAGACAATAAAGGTTAGTTGAGAAGTCTGTCTCTAGCAGTAGGGACCTCCAAGTGCTTTAAAAGGAGTATCAGGATTAGTATACATGTATGAGTCATCCTTCTGTGTATCTTCTGAGCTCAAATAACAAACTGCTGCTTAGGGTTTTCCTAACAGGATGTTACAATGGGATTCATTAAGTTAAGAACCTCTCAACCTCCATGTGTCAGATGCATTTCTTAATGTATTAATGCTCTACAACATAATGAATCAATAAAATCCCCTGTTTAATCACAGATTCCTGACAGATCTTCAACACTTTCTTAAGAACCACACACTCTCCATAAGCCATAAATATATGAAAAGTCAACAGCACACTAGGCCTATCTTCCAAGAGCAGATGCAAATTCACAGCACAAGCTTGAGGGCAGAGCTCACAGGACCAGGGAATATCCATCATTTCTTCCTGAGAAGGGCAGCTATTGTCCCAGAGAGAGGAGGACAGCATGCAAATAGAGGAAATCTGGCTTCTTTTGTGGGTGAAACCACAAAAACTCTGTGAGGCTTCCTTTTCCTTCCTTCCCCTTCCTCTCATTCTGCCCACATACACCCTGTGCAATCCAAGCATGAAAACAAAGAATGGAAAACAACAGAGCATTACAAGGGATCCTCTCAGAGAGAAATCTCTGCAAAACCTGAGACATTAAGAAAGTTGCAGGCTGAATAGCAGGTAATTCCTACTAACAGGCAGCAGCTGTTAAAAAAAAGATCTTGTGGATTATTCTGAACAGGTACTCAGTTCTACTCAGTTACTCTCCTCTGACATCCTCTGCTTCTGGAGCTCAGTGTTCATCCTCCATGCTTGATGCCATGAAGAAGAATGGGGAATGGGTTGGGAGACTTTCTCTTTTTCCCTGGAGACCTCAGTCTATTAATGCGTGGCTAAGACTGTTGTCTTGATTTTTCATCAGCCTTTATAGGTAAAGCTTGTGTAACCTTTGCTAGTATTTCCTGGGTCACAATACAAAACGCCTCCAGAGGAAAGGAGGTAGCAGCACATGGGGGTCAAACATCTCCCAAGAAACCAAGACTTCCCTTCAAAGCTGTCCACCACAGTGCTCTCAATTTTTACATAAAGACACTCACAGTGGTCTTCATCCAGGACAGCTATTCCATCTAGCCCAATATCATCTTTCTGATAGTGGTAAAAAGTGGATTCTTCAGAAATGTAAAAAGGTGTGTGCGTAGTATGGGGCCCTGCTTTACACCTCACAGCAAGCAAAATTTGCTGATTTCCCAAGCTGAGGTCTTTAATAGTCATGGACCTACTCTCCACAAATGTATCTAACCCTTATGACTAGGTATATTTCTGGCCCCTAAAATACCCTGAAGCAATTCATTGCACTTGGATTGTGTGTTGTGAAAACGTTACTTCCACTCATACTATAAGCAATCATAAGTGAAACGTATTTCACTTCTCTGTTGATAAATGCACCAATCTCCAGCATGTCCCCTCACAACTACCTCTTTCTAAACAAAAAAAGCTTTCCGTAGTCACCTTGCATATGAAAGCTCATCATCCTAGTTGCCCATCTCTGCATTTCCTACAGCTCTACTGTAAAGTTTCTCAGATAAACTGGCCGGAACTGCCACGAGCATTGCAGATGTGGGTGCAATACGGATTTACATTTCACTTTGCTCTGAACTCTGTTTGTTTGCCTTTTCTGCTCCCACAAATAGCTCGGGTGAGGCTTTCAGCCAGCCATTTACTATGATTCCCAACAGCCTTCCAGAGAGGCAAGAGTCAATATGTTGCAATGTCAACACACATCCCTAGAGCAAGCTCGTATTTCCCCCCACACATTGCTTTGAAGTGATCGGTAACAAATTTAATTTGCCATATTCTCATTCAGTCACACAGATTCGTGACATCTTCTGGCACCCTGTCTGTTAACGGGCAGACTGATGCAACTGTCTTTGCTTTGCAAATATTTGGGGATTTTTGTTACCCATTTCCAAGGAAAGTTCTTTGCTATGAAAAAACCCACACATATGCTAACTGATAACAGTAGTGGTAGAACATTAAATATTCTACATCCTCATTAAATTATTTCATAATTGCACTATTACCAGGTTCCTTTTCATTTATACTTTCAGAAAGCCTAAAGAGGAGTAATTAGCATCAGCAACTAATGAATAAACACTGTTACAATCCTAACTGCAGTGCAGACCTAACTGAAAAAGATTTCCACCTCTCTCTGAACTGCAAGGATATGCCTGGGAAATGCTTTCCTTTGTTCACTGGGGCATGGTACCTGTGCTCCTTCTAGCCAGACTCACAGGATTTTAAGCACCACCTTTTGGAGGTTACTCTACCTGAAAACATTAACCACATGAGGACTGCAAAGTTTAATAACCAGGCTCAGGAATTGGAGGTTCTTGCCAGCATCCAAAAATCATGACAGGAAACAGCTGGACCAAGATATATGCCACCATCTTCCAACTATTCCCAATTACAAAAATTTGATCTTCCACTGCCAGCTGTCTGACAGCAGGTACACTGCTTCTTGAGCCACATCTGGAAGAGGAGACTCCTACCTCCAAGAATGGAAATAGTAGAGATACCCTACTCATTGCAACGTCTCTAGGAGAAACACAGTCTAACCTTGTGCCAGCACCTCCTCTTAGCATTCCAACACCCTGCACTTTTCCAGGCACTCGCCTGTCAGTGTTTGTGAACGCCTGCTATTAAGGAAGACCTGCCTGAAAACAGGGAGCAGAATGCTAGGCAGCGAGTACATCCTCCTGCTTGTACTATGGTGCCAACTATGTGAGCACCCGTTATGGGCTCATGGCCAATTGCTCACAGCTAAGTCACGCTAATAAGTACTGACTTCGTAGCCATTACCACAAGACTGACAGGCTCATTTGCATGCTCCAGGCAAACCTGCAGCTGACTTGCAGTGATCAAAGACTGCCAGCTTGGTGGCATGGAGCGGGGAACACCACCAGAAGCCTGAATCCCTCATTACATGCGCTAGTGGCTAGGGATCAGACAAAGTTCACAACCCTGTTGTGGTCTGCTGCTTTGCATGGAAATTCTGGACCTGCTGCCCATCCTCCCAAGGTCTCTGCATTATGTGGGCTGCAAATAAAAAGTGGCAACCAGAGAGACCCAGGGGTTTCCTCAACCACGCAGGAGAGCAGGTGAAAAGGTTTTCTGCGCAGAGATGCCATGGGAGGAAAATGGGTTCTCTCGTGAGGCACTAGGAAGAAATCCCAGCAGATAAAGCCAGCAAGATGCAGAGCTCTCTGCGATGTGCTAGAGTCCAAACATATCACCAGCATTATCAACACAGGGGTAGCAGAGTTCATGTATGTTTAGGCTGGAGAACTGCTGGCCAGTCCAGAGCCCTGATAAGTAGCACAGTACTGTCGCAAGTAGAACGTATCTGAAGTGTACTGGCAAATTAAAAACACAACAACAAAACAACTTGGCTTACCTAGTGAATTGCATACTGGAAGTGAATGCAAGATTGGAGTCCTAAAAAAAAACCCCAAACATAATTCCCTTTTCTGCTGCTATAGAGAAAAGCTGGAAGAAATGCTTTAGATTTCATAGAATCATATCATAGAATCATAGAAGGTTTCAGGTTGGAAGGGACCCCTAGAGGTCATCTAGTCCAACCCCCCTGCAGTGAGCAGGGACACCGCTAACTAGATCAGGTTGCTCAGAGCCCCGTCCAACCTGGCCTTGAATGTTTCCAGGGATGGGGCCTCCACTACCTCTCTGGGCAACCTGTTCCAGTGTTTTACCACCCTCATTGTAAAGAAT
>BOSO01014862.1:66637-83433 GCA_018403395.1 Gorsachius goisagi | reverse complement strand
CCTGGAAACATTCAAAGCCGGGTTGGACGGGGCTCTGAGCAACCTGATCTAGTTAACGGTGTCCCTGCTCACTGCAGGGGGGTTGGACTAGATGACCTCTAGGGGTCCCTTCCAACCCGAAACCTTCTATGATTCTATGACATTAAAAGGTTCCTCAAACTGCTAATTATTATTACTACTAACCTTATTATTCATGAACATCAGTGCATATCTGAAAACACCCATGTTAAACAGGAATGCCCTGAAGCCTCAGCCAAGACTGTGGTTTTGTTGCGTTAAGACACGGAGTGGGTTGATGGTGGTTCCTCTGGAGACCGATTCACAGTAGATGCCTATCTAAACTACCTGAGGGTGGATCCTCTCTCTGTCACCTCTGATTGCAGAGGGGTATTATCCCCCAGCTCAGATAGATGAAGTTAGCTGCTGTAAAGACCCTCCTGCTCTATTCAACCTGGTCTTGAAGAATTTGCCATCTAAATACATACAGAAGAGTGAAAAAGAGACACATTGTTCTCATTTAAATTTAAAGCACAGATTGAGCAACTTAGCCAACACCACAGACCGTATCTGCAGCCGAACCAGGAGCTGATCTCCTGGTTCATTAGTCTATGCCCTGATCAGGAGAATAACTTGCCCCCAAAGTTTGGGCACAGCTTGTAAACCTGCGCTGAAGTACCATTTACACTCATGGAAAATAGATAGATGTCAAATTACTTTCCCGAACTGGGCCCTCTATGCTAGTCTGTGCATGAACAGAGCCAAGCTGCAGTATAAATCCTGTAGATGAAAGTATTTGTTAATTGGCTTTGTAATTTGTATTTGGCTGCCTTGTAAAATGATTGAGTGCTTGCTGTGCCTGGTACCACAAAGCATACGTACCAGAACAGCAGGAGAGCAGCTGAGATGTGTTTCAAGAAAGGGTGGAAGAATATATCCACTTAAATCTGCTTGCCATGACATTCCCAAGTTAAAGCTTCTTATTAAGTATTTATTTCATATAGCCAAGAGTACCTTGGATGAACTTTGTAACATGATGCCCATGCACTTGTTCACACATTCCTTGGCCTTGAAAAAATTTACAGTGAAGGCAAAGTACTCTGTCTACAAAGCCACTGAGCAACAGAGCTACAAGAAAAATTAAGCCTTTCCAACGGGAAGCCACATAACAAGAGTGCTTGAATAATAACAGAGACCCTTCCTCTAAGGAGTTCTGAAATTAGAAGGGTTGCAACATGCTTCAGGCACTCGTTCAGGCCTCTTTTTCAGTGCCTCTTTTCAGGCACTGCATCTGTCAGCATTGTGCCGGCTGATTAAAAGGTGCTTCCTTCTAATTAAAAGAAAGCACTCTTTTCAGTTCTGCTGTGGTAGATCAGGAGGAACATCCCCGCAGTTGATGGACTGAACAGATGTATATTAAAGGCTACTCCAGCTTCAGATTCTTTTTTCTATTTAAATGAGCGAGGTTTGTTCACATTTCCCAACTCCGTCCCCCTCCACACACTCCGAGCAGGTAAGATAACCCCCCTGTGCTTCAGAACAACCCCTGCTAGCAAATCGGGAGCCAGCAGGTCCCTAATGCTGACCACCACCAGAACCCCTCAGGACTTTGACACACACAGAGACAAAGAATATGCTGCCTATCTCAGCTGGTCTGCATCACTACAAGACATGTACACCTGCTCACAGGTTGCTACTTGCCTGCACCTTATAGTAGATGTGAGAAGCTCACCCCTCCCTCGTTACAGGGCATGCTATCTCAAGCCCCCTCTCTTTGTATGTAGACAACTACTCTGCAAGTAGAAACAAGCCAACAGAAGATGATAATAATAATTTGATCATGCAAAAAAAATACATTTAGGGAAAGCTGAAGAGAACTGAGTGAAGAGTCGCTCCCCCTTTTGGGGGCTATTTTTGCACTGAACCAGGCATCCAACACAGCCCAAGTGAGGTGCTGGAGACTCAAGTAGGCTCGTGGTGCTCTGGGAAAGCATTCCCCATGCTTGAATAGAATAGAATAGACCAGACCAGACCAGACCAGACTATTTCACTTGGAAGACATCCACAATGATCATCTAGTCCCACCGCCTGACCACTTCAGGGCTGACCAAAAGTTAAATCATGTTATTAAGGGCATTGTCCAAATGCTGCTTAAACACTGATGGGCTTGAGGCATCAACCACCTCTCCAGGATGCCCGTTCCATTGTTCGACCACCCTCTCAGTACAGAAATGCTTCCTAATGTCCAGTCTAAACCTTCCCTGGTGCAGCTTTGAACCATTCCCACACATCCTATTCCTGGATCGCAGGGAGAAGAGCTCAGCACCTCCCTCTCCACATCCCTTCCTCAGGGAGGGGATTGTGCTGCAATCAGGAGCCAGGTCTGCAAGAGGGACTCACAACTGTCACAGCACAGATAATAAGAAAAATAATTAACAGAATAGGGTCCTTTGGGTGATACAAAACAAGACACAGAATTATGCATGTGACAAACTCTGGCACTCCTGGAAGCCACGTGCTGGGGCTGAGCCTCGGGCTAGGAGCCAGCAACTCCTGTCAGCTCTTCCTATCTTTGCTCCTGGAGGCCTTAGATACACTTTGTACTTCCACAGTACACGACAAACACAGCTTAGTCATGCTTCATGACTCCCTGGGAGCTGGTTAGTATCATTCCCCCCTTATACCAATGGAGAAAATGAGCCAGAGAAAGGTTAAATGACCTTCTCCAAAGCACACAGCAAGTCAGTGATGGAATCGAGATCAGACCCCAGGGCTCTTGGCTACTAAATCTCATGCTAGATTAATGCACAGTGCCTCAACACAGGTCCAGCTGTGGCTGAACTTCTCAGATGGTTATCCACATTTCTGAACTAGCCAATCATCCCAAGAAACCCAGCTCCTGAAGGATGATTGTAGCCTTTGCTCTCAGAAGGAGTTAATTACATGCCTGCTCCGGAGTGTGATGTGATGATCTGCTTGCAAATGCTACTCCAGTAATTCATTTGGAGGGCCTGGCGGTACACATGCTGAAGAAAAGGTGGAGAGCCAGCACCTCCCTTACAAGGAGATTCCTTATTTACCAGTCATTTTGTTTCTATTGAAAAAAAAAAACTTGTCTGGTACATCATTCTTCCTTAAAAATCAATAGATGTTCAAGAGAGAACCATACAAAACAGCATAGAGTAATATGATGCAGTTGCTGTATGAGCAATAGCTTTTCCCAAAGCAACATTTCTCAGTGATAAATCCAGTCAGAGCTAGAGGAGCATCCTCTTAGAAGAGGCTCCTTATGCAAACAGCGTATCATTCTGATTAAGCAGCTTCCAAATTAAGCCAAGGTCCCCACTACTGTTTCTGGATTGCCACTGAGGCCTATTTAGTACTTCTCAGTGGAACCAAGGATGAAAATCAAATCTTCTGTATTCCAGTCAATGGAGGAGAACTATCATCAGCTTTTATGGCACAGGGCACATGTCACAGATCGATGCTGTATACTCAGGGCCAGCTCTAGGAATAGTCAAGAGAAGCACATGCTTATAGCTGCAGAGCATGCAGGACAACAGCATAGCTGTGGTGTACCCTTCAACTATACCAATATTCAGAAATGTAGACAGAAGGCTGCTGGTGTGGGAGGGAGAAGCATGAAGGGGATTGGGCCTTGGACCAACAGCCATGTCCCCTCTTCTGGCAGCCCTCAAGGGGAGCAGCAAGCTGGCTCTGGTGCCTCTGGCCCTTCTCTTTCACCAGGGCAGGAGAGGAACAGCCTCGCTCCAGCGTGATCCCATCTCCTTGGAGGTGACAGTGTTTGCCATGCTTCTGAGACACCTTGAACCAGGTGTTTTCTGGAGGGTAGCCATATGTACACACATCAGAGAACAGGGAATAGGATTTTTTTGTAATAATGTTTGAACATATTTATAAAATATGGGCCAATTTCCATATTTTTTTTGTTACATTTCCCTCCCTCTGTTTCACTAGCTGAGTTTCTTCAAAACCTCAGAGATGGAAACAGCCAAATTTTCAAGACTCATGTGTGGGTTTGTTCCTATCTTCCTGGAAGAGTGAGTCCATCTCTCAGACCATCACGTATTATCCCACATGCCACCTCAAGTCTCTCCTGACACGCAACTTACAGTTCTTCTCTGGCAGAGTCACAGAGCACTTACAGCACCTTGATATGGCCTTGAACCACACAGGGACCTTTGGTCTCCTATTTGCCCATCACTTTTAGTTGTGCTTTCAAAAGCCAAATGGTAAAATTCCTCTTCTTCTGATGCACTGATTATTGTTTAACTATTCCCTGGCAGCATCCCCACCTGCCTACTTAGGCTGATAAACATGCTCGGTTCTGTCAGGCTTTCCTCAGACTCTGGATGAGTTCAACATGACTTGTATGCAAATACTGATAGAGTTGGCTGGTGAGCTTAAGTTATTGCCAACCAATCCCTTCTCTTTGCTGTGGTTTTTATACCTTTGCAGTGGCACAGAACAGTAGGCTTAGCATCTGAACATCTGGATATAAAGTGATATGCAAGTCACCGTGGTGAGCCCTACCATATAAAACTGACATATCACCAACTTAACCAGAGCAAGAGAGAGTATTTTCAATATTGCAAAAGGAAACTGCTCTGCAGTCCCATCCTGTGATGCTGTAAAACATACTAGGTCCAAGCCTCCAAGGCTTTTGCCAAAATATCCTGACCCTGTGTTTGCTCGCACTCCACTCTCTGAAGTACAGTCTTCAGACTTAATTATTCTCAGTGTGTTATAAAGCAAGTGAGCCTCTCACGAGTGGCTGCTTTTGTGATAGGGTATCACCAATTTTCATTTTATCTGGAATATGAGATATTTTTCCAGTCAGGCCTGCAATTTGCTGTGTAAGGATGCTCCCTATCAGCCTGCCCTGTGCCAGGATTGCCTGTCTCACAGCATTGGCTGCGCAGGCACTGGCCACCAGTCAGCCGATGGCCTGGTTCCCCCCATGATTGGCAACCGTGCACCAACTGCCACGGCAGTGAGTTCATTTGCAGAGAGGTAGATGGTACCACCTTGCAGGCAATTTGAAGGACCAGCTGTTTTCTCTGCCAACAAAGATGACAGAGCAGAGGCTGCCGTTGCTTCACCCTCTTCTCCACGTACAACACCTGGGGCAAAGCTGTCTCTTTGCTCTCCTACAGCTGTGGCTTCTTCTGTGCACTAGTCTGACCCAGCAACCTGACAGTGCTGCAGCATAGCACTTTATTTGATTTATTTATGCTGAGTTAATTAAAGTTCACATTCTGTGCTCAAACAAATGCACAAATTTTAACTAAGAAAAAAAATTACACTTTGAACAAAATTTGGGCCAGGCTCCAAAGTTCCAAGGATCTCACAATAACGAAAATTCTCCTTCTGTCCTTTCCTGTCCACACCTCTTCCCCTCCTCCCCAAGGGGTATAAGTCAGGGACAGCACAGATTTGGGGTATAGCAAGTTCAGCCTCCTTGCAGACCAGCAGGAGAAAGCAAACTCTGTAGGCAAGAACACGAGGCCCCAGTGGGGCTTCACTCCTCCACACTTACACCAGGGCTGAGCTGACCTCGCCTGGCACGGTATCAGAGAGGAAAATCTCCCTCTGAACTATTCCAGGCTCAACCAGAGAGGCTAAAACCCACACTTTAAATCACACTTTTGTTCCCTGTGTAAAGAAACCATGCACCCCCAATTATGGATTTAACTAGCTGCAATGTCTAATCAGAGGCTTCTCACCTCATCATATCTTTCCCATGCAGGTCAGGCAGCTTCTTTCAAAAACATCAATGGTCCTTTGAAAGTTTCTGTTAATTTCAGAGACTGATTCACCCTTTTTTTCTTATATCACCATGTTATCTGCCCCCCTCCAGCCCCCGATACAAGGATGCAACTTTAATTAGACCATTCTTTTGTCTGATAGGAAAAATCACAGTGAGAAAGGATGGTATTTGTTTTTCTAGGTTTTTCTGCAGCAGCGCTTTCAGCTACCCTCCTACGATCTGGATATAATCAAAAACATTATCATGCTCTTTGCTTGCTCACGTCCTCATTAATACCTCAACTGGCAAGGTAATTTCTCAGCCAAACGTGACTTAGTAGGGGGCAAAGCTGGCATAAGAGTGCAATACTAATGCGAGCCATCAGAAATGGCAGTAACTCAGCTTATTCATTTTGTCTCAGGAAAGTATTGAGCCAGGGACGAATGGCATGTCATTCCTGGCTGGTAGGAGGACAAGCCTGTGGACTACTTAACCTTTGGCTATGCCCATGTGGTTGTGGCCAATGTTAAACTTCTTAGTCTCTCCGTGCTATATGAGACTTGATGTTTTCAGCCATGCCGAAGCCCCACTGTCCCAGTGTAAGTGTATGGGACCCACTGACTTCCATAAGCATTTTGAAGACTTACGTCTTCTTCGGAGATGCAAGGCTGAGAGCAAGTAGTTAAACTACCAGGTGGAAATACAACAGGAAAGGGTCCAAATCCCACCTGTGCCACAAGTTTTCTGTGAGTCCATAGAAGAGCTTCAGCTTTGTCCACATTAGCCAAGTGCAGAGACCTTTGAGGTTGTGTAGGCTTTGACTGGTACCTTCAGAAAGCATAGTCTCACTGCAGGAGTAGCTGTGTTAGGTGCAGCACTGCCTTTCAGCTCTACTATAAACTCACATGCCTCAAAATCACAGCTTTTTCACAGGGCAGGCTTGCTCTTAACCCCTCTGGGCCTCAGATTCCCATCTAGAGTGTGAAATTATTAGTGCTTTCCTGCCTCACAGAGCCCTGTGCAGATAAATATTGGTGAGGAGCCCTGGTCATCTGGCAACAGAAAGTACCAACCCTGATACTCTAAGTCTGTGGATCGACTCTGACCTGATTTCTGCCACTGAATTTCCTGGTTTGCAAAGTGCTTTTTGCCCAAGCAACATAATCTGCAGAGACTTATTCTCTTCAGGGTTCAGTGGCAGTCCAGGTCTGGACAGGATTGAAGGTGCCCAAGGGTAAGAGTGGTATTTTCCAAGCCGCACAGGTTTTGAGAGTTTTACTGCACTGCTCTGGAGCTTTCTGCCAAGAAGGCAGGCAAGAGCCTATGTTCAGCCAGAAATCTGCCTGAAACCTGGTATCTGACAGACTAATCTATCACACACTGGAGGCTTTCAATAAACTCAAGGTGCCAAACCTGCTGGTTGAGGGTCCTAGCGTATATTTACAATTTGCCATATTTCTGCAAGCTGCAACTTGAAACAACTCTTTTGGGACATCAGTCACTCCAGTCTTCAGCTCCTAAGCCTGCATGATTCAGAGTTGGTTTAATGCTTATACATCCAGGAGCAATAATAGCCAGGAAGGGGTACGCCCAGGCTGCTGTGCTCCCCCTAAAACAACCTTTGTAAGTTCATATTACACCTTCCCTGCTCCCCAAACTAACCATATCTCCTTTCGTGCATCTACCTATTTGGCATTAACAGGCACATTCAGTTCAGCTTTAAATCAAGTATGAAAATCACCCCCATCAAAGCATCCAGGCTTGCACCACCAGCAGCTCAGTAGCTTGGACATTTATTGCAGAGAAGTCTGGCAGTCCAGAATGACGTGCACTTTACTTGCCAGTTTTGAGTCCATTGATGCAGCCTTTGCTCACTACCCTCTACCTCCAGGCTCTTCTTGGTAATGACTGTTTGTGACAAGGGCTCCTGAGCTGCAGTTCCCTGTGTGACAGCCATGAGACACAATCCTTTCCCATCTCCTGATGGAGCTGACAGACCCCTTGGCAGGCAGAACTATGAGGACTTCTGGTCATGACGCTTTCTGGCTGGTTTTCGACAGCAACACCTCCACTCGCTGCGAATGGCCAACCCTTGTAGCCATGCCTCTCACATCCGCAGCCCCAGCAGGCTACTGCCCTGAGCTGACACCCCCACCGTTTCCTTCTGGGAAAAGTCAAATGTTTCCCTTTGGGCTTCCCAGCCACTCTCTGTGCAGCCATTTGTTTGGGTACCGTCCTCCTGTTGTCCAAGCTGTTTCCCTTCAGCTTGCTGTCGTGCCAGATTGTCACACAGCGTCTCAACCATCCTCCTTTAAACCTTTTATGTTCTCCTCGCCAGGGAGCTCTTCCAAAGCATGCTTTTTGGCTTGACTCCAAGCAGGGCCTTTCATATCATCATTTCTTTACTGGCTCCCATCTCTGCCCAGCCAGTAATGAGATAGTCTCAAGGAGTATGTCTCCTCGAGAAAGCAGGATGTCACAGCTACACATTGTACAAACCCACCCTCCCCGGGGATTGGGCACCCTGCCTACTGCACAGGTAAGAGAGCAGAGGATGGCTTCTCCACCATGCAGATGAAATCACTGGAGATGGAGAAGCCTGTCTCTGCTACGGATGGGGAAGAGAAGGTTGAGGGGGAGGAGCAAAGGAAGAACGTTGGAGAGTTTAGCTGGGATGCCCTGCAGGAATGGGGATGGAGGCTTCCTCTTGCCCCACCACCATCACCTCTGGCATCCCCATCACAACACGGGCACACTGGCGGAGGCAAAGGGCCTGAGGCTGTCTGGCTGCCAGGTAGGGTACTGACATGGTTTCTGACAGTGTCTAGATCTGACCTTGAGCTACAGCGAGCAGATACCATCAATTGAAACAGCTGCGTCTTTTAAGTCACCACTTTTTAACACAGGTCTCTTGCTTGCCCATTGAGTTAGGAAATTCTGCTTATCTCCTTTGTTAAACCATTTGTAATATAGCAGCTCATTCAAGCTGTTCTTCCCAGTCCATTCACCAGCTGTATTACTGACAAAAGAGCAGTGTCCCAGTCTCCTAGCCTTTGTTCTGGTACCGGAATAATCTCCTCTGTGGCTCTTCTGCCGTGGCGGCATATGTACAACTTGTGTCTATAATTCAAAACGATAGCTCATTATGTGACACTAATCTGCGAGAAACTGCCACCCATTTCCTCGCCATTACTCTTTGATTTCAGATGTTTAGGTAGAGCAAATAGACCCTCAGTTAATAAAAGCAAACTGCTCACTAGGAATGCTTTACAGCAGAGTTAAATTTGAAATCTAATAATGGGAAAGAGATTGAAAGTAAAGACAATAAGCATTCCAGATCATGCTATTAGAGAGGGATGGAAGTTTCTACATAGTCAAGGCAGCAATCAGTTTCCATTTCAGTTCCTTTATTGGCTTTGACTTGGAAGGTTTCTCAGGTCTGAAAAAATTCAAGGCTTATGCTTGATGAAAAGAAGAAAGTGTTTTGCAAAAAAGCAGGACAATTGGACAAAAATGGCATTGCTGATAGCTAGCAGAGAAAAAGCAGGATTCAAGTTCCCAAAATTGTCAGTTTTTTCATGCGTGGGGGGATTTATGTCTCTTGTTTTTTGAGCTGTTCAGATCATATTTTCAAGTTTTTTCTCCGTAATAATGAGACCTAGAAAATTGTTTTTCCTCCCATTAAAATAAGCTCAAATAGTAATCACATGCACTCAAGAGCTGAAAAAGCAGCAAATATTTCAAAACAATCACTCCTTCACAGAAGAAAAACAGTACATGAAAATACTAACACTACATTTAAGGCAAAAACAAAACATGAAAACTATGAGTCAAAATGAAGGTTATGAATTTTTGAAATGTGTGGTTTTATACTTAATGAAATGTGGCTCATAATAGGGGTAGTGTGAGATTTACAATGTTCTAAGCTATTCATATCCTTACGTGCAAGTGTTTGGATTTTACAAATGATGTGACAAGTAAATATGTTGCTTAGAAACCATGGTGGGCTTTTGAAACCAACTCTTTTGTTTCTGGGATTTTGACTTGGCAGGTGTTTGGTCAGTGGAGTTATCAAACTCCTCTGGTTTGCACTCAGACAGTACCAGTCATACTGGGAGGGCTCTCAGATAAGGATAAAGCTTAAAAATCTGAGGCTCGTGTTATTCCAGCTCCCTGTCTGCATGGCATGCCCTCAATACCTCTTACAGTTTCAGTCACGCTGTGTCCAATTTCTGAAACCAAAACCCCTTGTGAGCTCCAGGATCTTCTTTTCTTCTAGGAAGCATTTTCTGTGAAGCTTTGAAACACAGGATGAACTAAGCCAAAGAGATGTTGTGGTGAGGTCATACTGCTTTTAAATAGAGACAGAAAGAACTAGTCTGAAATAATTTATAATGCTATCATCTAAGAGAATGATGTTAACCAGGAAATTGAGAAGTGGGAGTACTTATAAACTCCACCCTGATCCCAAACTCCTTCCACAACCCCAGAATAGCTGGCATTACTACTAATATGATCTACAGTAGCACATTTAAACATGGTTAACATTTAAATTTAGGTTTCATAAATTACACCCTGTAGAGATGGATAGAGACAGCTCCTATCTCTTTGAGGTATTGTTTCATTTGCAAATTCAAGTAGATGGTGCACGAGCAATTAATGACTCAAAAAATCACCCCTAAAAATAGTCCAGAACAAGGTGTGGATTTATCAGGGAAGGAGGGAACAGAAAAGGCTTTACTTCCCATTCCCATTTCTCCAGGAGCTCTGTGTGCTCAGCACCAAGGACCCCATCCACACCCCCATATTCATGCACCTCTCCCTGTCACCTCGCACAGCGTGGAAATGGAGATGGCGAAGAGGGAAAGGGCTCAGCTCTCCTCACTGTCCCCACACCCAAGCCTGTATCCAACCCAAAAAACCCACCCTGGGAAATTACATCTCCAATAACTCTATCAAAAATTGCTTGGCAGAGCCATGTGGCACCATTGAAACTTTCAGTCTCCCAGTCAGGTGGGTAGTGCTTCATGAAAACTGACTTTTCCAAGCAAATTCTATAAATACTTGTTACTGCTTCCTCATGAGGCAATACACTGCAATATATTGTACCTCCAGTGGGAAGCCAGGTTTGCTGCCATTGCCCTGTTTATAATGATATTGTAGCCTCGTGCCTAACCGCAGTCAAGCAAACTCTTGCGGAGACACAGACTCCCTCAAGGATGTGTCGCTGGGGCTTGAGCAGGGCCGAAGCGTGTCAGCGTTAGCAGCGTCTGCGCGGGAGAAAACCTGCTGTGCAGCCGAATTATGTAAACCATAAATGCCTCAGAGCGACATGCCTGTGTTTGTGCAATGCCTAGCAGAAGGCACTGTTCATGGCCGTCCCCAAAGTGATGCTATTCTGACGTAATAAATATTAATAATTTCTAGTTAAAGATTCCAGTATAGGTAAAGTCGTGGCTTGGAAAGTAAAATGTTTCTGTACGAAAAGCAGGAGGGCCTCTGGCAATCGGAACAGCTACAGGAAGGTAAGCCTTATTATTTACTGCACAAATACACACAGAAAATGTACATTAAATCACACCTCAGTTGTCTCTGTGGAGCAAAAATCTCTCCCTCTGCTACAGATCTTGCTCTTTTCTCTTGTTCATGTCATGAGTTCTTCCAGCTCTGCTCCTCAAGTCCCTGTCCTCTAACGCTGAATAACCCGGGAAGAAAGCAGCCTCTGCCTCCGTTTTCATTAATAGCAGAGACTGCTACCACAATGTTATCTGATTCTAAATGTTATACTTACACTGATTTGTTAGACTGCACTTCTTTTTGGGTTGTCTTATCTGTTTATTATGCAATAAAAAATAGTTGCTGTTGGGGCTCATGATTCAACCACTCCCGACATGTATTATTTCACTGAACCATAGTTCTTTTCCCTGTTACAAATGCAGCTCTAGATTTGTTGGAGCTTGCTTATGCTCATCTTGTGTGTTTCCACCTTCCTTTTATGGCATCCTAAATAAAAATAATGTTTAAAAATAAAGGAAAATATATGCTAATTATATACAATGGGCCAGAACAACAGAGTTGCACCAAAATACATTAGGTGAGGATCTGGTTATATCAGCAAGATGAAGCAAACAGGTTGTGGAGTGAATTCTAAGAGAGAAGAAAGCAATCATTTACATTGCCACTGTGATTTATACAAAGGTGTGTAGACGAACTTCGTACAGAGGGAAAGTCTGGCCATGGCAAATAAACCATAAAGTCAAATTCTGTGCTGGCAGAGGGATGGAGCAGAATGATTTACTGTAAGTCTTCTAACATTCACAATACCAAGGGAGACGCCAGCGTTCTGCTTCATTAACCAGTCATTTTGATTGCATCTTTTTTTTTTTTTTTTTTAATTCTAGTAATTTTCTCATCTTTGCAATTATACCAGGAGTCTAAATCCCTCTGCATAAATTATAGCTTTCTTTTTGAGGGGGACACTGGCCACGTAAGCTGGAAACACACTCTCCTCTGAAGCCACAACCTGAAGGGAAAGAGCTTGAGCAGCAACCCTGGACTAATTAAAAGATTATCTTTACCTTGCTCCCACAATGAGCTGGTTCCTGTTGGCATCCAGCGCAAGCTGAGAAAAGTCGCGCACGCCTGGATAGGTGAAATTCGACACCCAGGGCTTCAGATCTGCAATGAAAATGAGAAAGCAGAAAACAATAAAGCTGCTCTGGAAGCAGTGAGTTACCCGGACACCCGCTAATGGATTTCCTACCCAGTTATCTGTCAGAGGAAGGCTAATTAATAATCTATTTAAAGGGTTTCTATTTATTCTGATTCTTCGCAGAACGTGCAAAAAGACACATAAATGCAGGGCTGTCTCAGCAGTTATTTTCACATCCAAGATGGAGTGTCAGCATTGGTTTCGGAGACAACAGCAGCTCGATTTTAATTCTGTTAAAACTGGGGAACCATCTTCAGTGCCAGGGTGAAGTGCTCAACAGGGACTAGGTTGCCTGCCGTAACACCCCCATAGCCTTGCCTTCTGTGCTAAGCAAAGGGACACTGCTGCCCTCCAGAAAGAGACGGTGGGGTCAGCTGAAAACCAAGTTAGAGTAGAACTGATTTGCACTCAAGACCTGGCTGCTCCAATGGCAGGTTTTACCTCCTCTTTCAGATTTTAAGTTCTCTTCTAGGTTTCAGTTTAACTAAGATTTGGGATCCCTATCAGTTAAATCCTTAATTTAGATGAGGCGGGGGGAGGGGGGTCATCAGAGAAACTTTGTGGCTGAGAGATTGCACAGGCTTGAGACTGGCTTTATCAACTAGCTAGGATTTGCCAGTCTAGGCATTTGTCCACACTGCAATCACACAGGTTAAATGCAAAGCAATAAATTTGGCTACACTATGCTCGTGAAGACAAAGCCCTTCCAGAAGCTGCATCTATTAAAACAACATCAATTGAGAGATCCAGGGCAGGACAGTCCCGATGTAATAAAAAATACAGCTATTTAAAGAAAAAAGTGTATTACTGTTTTCAGGGTACTCTCAGGCATGATGCTAGGGTATTCACAGAATCCCAGCTCTCAACACAATTACCAGCTTTGACCTTGTGTGTATCACAGATCACAGAATTTCAACCTCTCACCTTACACCTTACTGTGCGAAATAACTGGGAATAGATCCATACGTGTCTTTTAGAAAGTAATCCAGCTTTACTGCGAGGACTTCTCCTGAGAATTTATTCCAGCTGTTAGCTACTCTGGCTGTTAAATACATGGGGAATACTGAATATTTGAGGGAGCAAGGCAAATGAGGCCAAATCAGTATATTTGTAATCCCTCTGTGACCTGTTGACAAGTAACCCTGCCTCGTTCCAGGACTGGATGTTGAAGATCCAGGAGGCTCAACATGAAAGGTAATATCTTCTGGCCTCATGCCAACAGGATATCAATACACAGGCCAATGACCTGATGACTCATAGCAATAATGATGCAGTTCAGACCAGTTCAAAAGAGCTCTGAAAAAACATGCTCTATTGTCATTTTATATCCCCAACGATAAATTGAGAAGTCTCACTGAAGGCAGTCAGGTTTGAATGTTTTGTTGAAGGCATTAGCTCCTCTTTCCACAGGGGTGAGATGACAATGCTGATGAGGAATCTCATTAAGGCCTTTGGCGTCTTGGCATGCTTTGTAGGATTACAGATGTGCAACGGTTTAAAACATTTGACGTAGGGATATTTCTTGAGCAATTTCAAGTCCCTTCTCCCTCCAGGGAGAGATGAAACCTAATCAAGCCCTTCAGTTATCAAAACCTTAAGAAAACACATATAAAAGTCCCTGAATTCCACTTGTCCTGCCTCTCTTTCCAAAGCAGAACGTTGTCGTGGAGAGTCTGCCTCTCCCCATGTCTCCACCATGTCTTGTAACAGCTCCTAAGCCCCCTCACCATGGAGCTGGGCACCATCAGGCCTGGTCCCATGCCCCGCCTAACTGGACGCTGCCAGGGCCTCTCCAACAATGAGACCTCCATCCCTGCAATCTAAAAACCCCGTCGCCAGGAGTTGGAGGCTTCCAGCCCTTCTCAGCATTCCTGTCACACTGCGTAACCACACACAACACGTGTACCTCCTCTGCTCTTCAATGAAAAGGCATGAGTTAAGGAATAACTCAGCCCGTCTAACCTTCAAGCATTTACACCTCCTACACTCCTCTGGGACCCTTAATGATGTACTAACACCAGGGAGGCACCGTAGTTTCACCTCTGGCATTCTCCTAACTAATGGGGCTCTGTCTTCTTTTCCTGTAGCTCTTCAGCTGCAGAGACATTTCTGAGCCAAGCAGCAGAACCAGCAACAATAACACCTTTCAGGCAGGTTAGCCGGCTGACGTGTGCTGCAGATCTCCTGGCATTTCTGTTGGCTGATGGGGGTGGGATTAGGGCATTGCTATATAATGATGATAACTTTTAAGGACCCTGCTTTCAGGCCATAATTTCTCTTGTCATTTTACCTCCTCTCCTACCAACTCTTTCCTACTAACTAACCCACCGTTACAGTGCAGTGGCAGGAAGAATATTTCTTCATCTGCTGCTCTAAGCAAAAGCTCCTCACTTCAGAGAGGTACACTCATCAGTTCTTCCTTTTAATGGCAAGCTCTGACAAATTACAGGTAAAAATAATTAAAAAAAAATTAAAGGCAGTAGGTGGCTTGAATCTTTCCATGTTGGCTGAAATGTCAATCAAGCCCAAGAAATAACAGGCAGTGGCTTGATTTCTATTACTACTGCAGGTGGTACAACTTATAAAGAAACCCTTCCCGGTTATTAAATTAAAGGCTGCAAGGCATGCATCCTCATAGCAAAATTAAGCTTTTATAGGCATGTAGTTGGAGATTATTAAACCCAGCATGGTCCCAGATAAGAATGTCTAAATGTGAGTTGTCAGAATTAATGCCAAATGGCACATTTTCCTTCCCAACCTTCTTTCTTCCTGTTAAGAGGGAAGGGATAAGTGGAATGGAAATGCAACCAAGAGTCAGGGAATAGGTCTTTTTTCATTCGACACATTCAAATCCACTGCTCAGACCTCAAGCATCCCTAAGGACAGTTCCAGCCTTTCATTCTGAAACTAGCCCAGTTCTGCAAGGTAAGTGCTTCCCTGGGTCTATCCCATATTAGCTGAAGTTTACACATATGGACTCAATGAACTCCAGAGTTTGCTTGTATTTGACCTTTCTCAGAAGGCTGATTTTTCCAGTGCTGACTCTTTAATTTGGCTGGAAACCTTCAGTGATGGGGCATGTTTACATTTGCAAAAGTATCTGTTTAAAAACAGTATGAAAAATTAAAAAACCAAGGACCTGGCTTTGCATGTCAGCAGCAGGAGCTGGAAAGCTAGGAACCACATGGCTTAGGGGCAAAATATTCATCAAGGCCTCCTTTGTGCTTCTCATCTCTAATCATTTCCAGGGGGTTAAAGATCCATGCTCTGACTTCCTCCACATGAGGACCAACGAACAAAAGTTCAATAGTTTCCAACACCATCCATTGCCAGACATCTCATTCAGAGCCTCTAAAGCTCTGCAAGTCCCTCCACAGCTCAAGGTGCTTCAGGTATCCAGCTGCAAAGAAGACAAAGCTTCTCAGGAAATGTAAGTCTGCAGACACAGCTGTGCTCAAGCTATTATGCATGCATAAGACAAGGTGAAAAGAGGCCCTCTGCCATTTCAGAGGGTGGTCCCTACAGCCTTTTAGCATGCTGCTCCGCACTGGCTTCCTGAGAGTACAGGACTGGGTCAAGGATTAGGCAGCTGCCCAAAGGACGGCATGCCAAACTGCCGGAGCTGGGTTTAAAGGCCTGATCCAGAGACTCTTGAAATCATTGGAGGTTTTCCACTGACCTTGATGGGTTTTGGATCAGCTTCTAAAGATGTGGTAAACCTGGTAATACTTGAGCCTTCATCTTCTCAAAACCAGCTGCTCCCCTCCTCACCCTTACACTGTGTGTTTTGGAGGAAAGAAGTATGTAAACACTGAGTTGAGACTTTCCTGTCTGAAGGAGAACATTTACTGCTTCATCCCACTCGAGCCCACCTGTGGCTCCCTCCTCCAGCAGGCTGTAACAGCTTTATGCATCCAGCTCACACCACGCAAGAGCAGAGAGGTTAAATGCCCATGCCTTGACATTGCAAAGGCATTTCTAGACAGACGGACCATGGCTAACCGCTGTGTTATTCAAGAACATCTCTTCTGAAATAATTTTCAGCATGGATTTCCTAGTCTGGAGCAAAAGAAGCTAAACTAAACAGGACCAAGGATTCTTTGTGCAAAGTAAGGGTACGCCCATGTCTAAACTATCCATGCTTCTATCTGAGCTGGCTTTGAATACCAGTGACGCTTTATGAGCAAAAACCTCGTCTTGAATTACTTGTTCAAGTGTTTCTCCTGTGTTTTGGGCAGGACTTGCAGCCCAACATGAATACCATACTGCCAGTTGCAAAGTAATAGAATCATAGAATCATAGAATGTTTTGGGTTGG